>WAAF01016952.1:0-16864 GCA_013400475.1 Tricholaema leucomelas
CTGTTCTATTCTGTTCTGTTCTATTCTATTCAATTCAATTCAATTCTAGCCACCTTATAGTGGCCTTCCAGTATCTGAAGGGAGCCTACAGGAAAGCTGGAGAGGGACTATTTACACGGTCTAGTAATGTTAGGACGAGGGGGAATGGGTTTAAGCTGGAAGAGGGGAAATTTAAACTGGATGTTAGGAGGAAGTTCTTTACAGTGAGGGTGGTAAGGCACTGGAATGGGTTGCCCAGGGAGGTTGTGGATGCTTCCTCCCTGGAGGTGTTTAAGGTCAGGCTGGATGAGGCCTTGGGCGAGCTGCTCTAGTGGGAGGTGTCCCTGCCTGTGGCAGGGGGTTGGAGCTGGATGATCCTTGAGGTCCCTTCCAACCTAAACCATTCTATGATTCTATGATTCTATGTGTGTATGTATATATATATATATATACACACTAGTGCAGACTTTTATATATACATACATATATATATGTATATATAACAGAACTTCCCCAAAATATGTTCTATGTGAAAATGCAGCAGTACTGAGGTAACTTTTATACCAGTAAATGCTGTGGATCCATATGGAAGAAGTACAGTGAAACTATCTCTTGTTATGTAATCATCAACTACTTCTGATCTCTAACATCTAAAGAGAACTGGAGTAGAAGAACTGAATGTTTAATCCAACTGTGAGGCTTTGATCTGCTAAAAACACATTTTAGAGCTGAATCTGAAAGAATCAGGGTTTTAGTCTGCTTTTCTTTGTTCACCCTTGTTCTCTTCCCTAACAAAAAGCCTGCACATTCTAGCCTTATGATGTATTTGAAAGCCAAAAGTTTCTAGTGTATTAGCTTGGATGGAAACCTGATACGTAAAACATTATTATGTAATAAAAGTTGACATCTTTAGCACACCAGAATTTGTCTTCATATGATTATGTACTTGTAGAACAAGGGAGATGACAGATAAAAGAAGGAATTAGCAATAAAATTTAGTTTGTTTTGTCATTAATTCACCTCTCCCCATTTGTCTACACTAGATTCTGAAATGTTTTGCTATGTGGAGTCACCAGCAGACTATCAATCAAATTTCTTAAAGGAAGTTCCATATTAAAATAATTTTCCATCTACTCCTTTTATTCTCTTTCTCCCCCAAAATGGAGCTTCTTTAATAGAAACAGAGTATAGACTCTCAAATGGTCTAGTAATACCTAATATCCTTAATTTCAAGCTAGAATTAAGATCCTATAAACCTTTTGGTTTATGTATTTGGAAAAAAAACAAACCCAAACCAAAAAACTCCCCCACAAAAAACCCAAACAATAGCAAACCCCAAACCAGAAGAAAACAAAACAAAACAAAACAAATCCCCAAACAAATAAAAATCCAAAGAAAAGCAAAACCAGGCAACAGTCCAAGCTAGCACCCAGCCCTAGCCAATCAACCAGACCATGGCACTAAATGCCTCATCCAGGGTTTTCCTGAACACCCCCAGGGACGGTGACTCCACCACCTCCCTGGGCAGCCCATTCCAATGCCAATCACTCTCTCTGCCAACAACTTCCTCCTAACATCCAGCCTAGACCTCCCCTGGCACAACTTGAGACTGTGTCCCCTTGTTCTGTTGCTGGTTGCCTGGGAGGAGAGACCAACCCCCACCTGGCTACAGCCTCCCTTCAGGTAGCTGTAGACAGCAATGAGGTCAGCCTTGAGCCTCCTCTTTTCCAGGCTAAACAACACCAGCTCCCTCAGCCTCTCCTCACAGGGCTGTGTTCCAGACCCCTTACCAGCTTCGTCATCTTTCTCTGGACACGTTCCAGTAACTCAACATCGGTATTGAATTAAGAGCCCAGAACTGGACACAATACTCAAGGTGTGACCTGAATGAAGATATCTGTCCAGATATCTGTCTAACTTTAATTAATGTCAGTGACAAATTCTCAGGTTGTATTTGTATTTCTGCATCTTCCTGTTTAGAATAGTTGCTATATTTCAATGACAGCATTAAACAAAAAAAAAGGAAGTTAAAAGTTAGTAAAGGGCTACTAAAGGATTGTCATTATCTTTATTCCTAAAGACAAGCCAGAGGAGGAGGAGGAGCAGGGAAAATTTGAGATGGTAGAATGCTCTCTGAATGAATGAATAAGGTCAATAAGAAGGTGATCTTAAAATAGTACAGAAGCATTTGGAAACCTTCCATCAGCCTTTTTGAGCTTCAAGAAACAGTATAGATGAGAGGACAGGGACTGAGACAATCCTACATCCTAAGCACAAAAGCAATAATATGAACCATGTGAAAAAAGACTTCATCATGGGTCTATTATAATTTTACTAGCTTAATTGTGTAATCTGTTTATATTTACCAGCAATAGCACATAATTGCAGAAAAGAAAAGGATTACAAATCCTCAAATTGTCACTCCATGGTCCTGCTGCCATGTACATATGCATGGATAATTATATCAGCATCCTATCTAGATCCCATATACTGCATTATTCAAAGATTGTCAAAACTTTATTTTGTTGATTAAAACAAATCTCAGATCCATTAAATGCAACTCTAGGTTACAAGTATTGAGGTGAGAGAAGAAATAAGACAATGACAGCAGAAAGGCAAAATCTATTGATTGAAATTCCTCAGCAACAGCTCAGACCTTTCTCCCAAAAGTTGTTACTGTAGGACATCACTGCAGAAATCATTCAGCCTCATATATTATGGGGGGAAAGCCATGCAGCACACCACAAGCTGTCAGAAGAACAGCAGGGGTCAAGTTGCAATCATCTTCATTCCCTGGGATTTCTGGTGGGAACTGGAGGGTTAAGCTACAAGGCTTTGTTGATATTTTGCACAGGCAGAGCATCTCTGTTTCTTCACAAGCTGCTTTACTGACAAGAAGAAAGGTATAAAGAAATTATGTAACTGTTTTGCAGTGGTCCCGTGTTGGGGAATCTAACTTGAGATGCATTGGTGATGAGCCCTTAATTGCTCTTCCATCTCATTACATTCTCAAACTCCAGCAGCTCCAGCATTACCAAAAAAAACAAAGTGTTAAGCATGAGGACATGCTTTTTGTTTGGTTGGTTTGATTTTGTTTCTTGATGTCTTTTATTTTGTTTTATTTTTGTTGGTTGTTTGCTTGGGGTTTTGTTTTGTTCATTTGTTAGGTTTTGTTGCTGTTGTTTTTTGTCTGTTTGGTTAGTTTTTGTTATATTGTTATAATTGAATGTAAAAAAAAAAGAGAATATGAAAAATACTATAAGAAATGTGGGTCCAGCTTGGCAAGCCTGCAATGCACCACAGTGTCTTGGTTATATATGTAAAAATGCAGTCTCTCGGGTCAGAAAGCTGAGTTTTCTGTACTTCTACTGTAGAATGCATGCAAATTAATCATCATTTCAGATGGAAAAGAGAATAGCTAAACAAATCATGTTGAAAGCTTCTTTTGAGGTTTTTTTTTGTTTTTATGTATGAATTAGCCAAAGTTTTATGGAGCTAAAGTCTTATGGAGAAAGAAATCTGAGAGTCAACCATTTGAATAACCTGAAACACTGGGATTTGTGTACAAAAAAACAATGAAGCAAGTGAAGCCAAATGCCATTGATAAACTTGCCTATACACAATTTGTCATCTCACACAAGCTACTCTACATGACAAGTATAGAATCATAAAATCATAGAATCAGCCAGGATGGAAGAGACCTCCAAGANTCTGCCAGGGAACTCCGAGCTTCATCTCTCTCTCTAACCTCACCCTCTGTTTCTCTGCCATTTTTCTGCTTAATCCACTTTGCTCCTAAACCCCTGGCTGAACCTCCATTCTTCCTTGGGACTGGGGTAAGGTTGAGGGGCAGGGAAGAGGTGGAAGGGCAGTTGGAAGCCCCTCCTGGGCCTCAGGTTTCTGGGAGAGGAGTTGTGTTTCTGTATTACCTTTTACCTTGTCTATTTCTGTCTATAACTGTATATACTGTAACTATCTGCTTGTAAATTGTGCCAGCTGTAAATATAAGCATCATTCAATTTCCAGAGCTGGCTGAGTCTAGTCTGGGTGATTTCTGAAGTGTTGGGGGGGCAAGGAACACCCAGACCATCACAATATACTATCTCATGATGTTACACCCTGCATTAAAGAAAACAAGGTGTCTATTTCAAAGATTAATAAAAATCAAGGGTTGCTGTTGTGAAAATCTTTGTCAAAAGTCTTATATCTATCTGAATATTTGGAGTTCAAGTGTGGCTTATTGCAGTCTCTCTACAGCTTAGCCACAACAGAAGTAGTTGCAGTGGGCAACAGATACTTAACATGCCACTTTATCAGAGGATTGTCATGGGAAATAACTAAAAGTAATTTATTTAATAATATTGCCATGATAGCCAATAACATTTCAACAGGAAGGTTGCTCTTTGGACTAATTAAAACTAAAGCTTTTGAGACCTTTGCGCTCTTTCCACCCCCTCCTCTGATGGGTTGTCAAAGTATGAGAGACAATGAGTCTTTCTGAGGTTGTTTACTAAAGGTAATTTGATAGAGTTTTGAGTTCTACTAATGAGCTCATGTGTCTTGCATTTTAAACAGTGACAGAATAACTCTGGGAATAGAGAGTCCTTGGTTGTTGGTCCACGTAAGAACTGATCTTTTAAAGCTCCCCAAACTCTATCTATGCATTTTGACTTAGTAAGTATATATTCCTGTGATGTTTTTCCTAATCACATTTGTTTACTCCAGAAATGGAAGCAAATTTTATTTTTAAATCTGTCAGCTGTTTTCTCTTTAATAAGTGTATTTTATGAGAGACTGGAATGTGTCCAGAGAAGGGTGACAAAGCTGGTGAGAGGTCTGGAACACAGCCCTGTGAGGAGAGGCTGAGGGAGCTGGGGGTGTGCAGCCTGGAAAAGAGGAGGCTCAGGGCTGACCTCATTGCTGTCTACAACTACCTGAAGGGAGGGTGTAGCCAGGTGGGGGTTGGTCTCTTCTGCCAGGCAAGCAGCAACAGAACAAGGGGACACAGTCTCAAGTTGTGCCAGAGGAGGTCTAGGCTGGATGTTAGGAGGAAGTTGTTGCCAGAGAGAGTGATTGGCATTGGAATGGGCTGCCCAGGGAGGTGGTGGAGTCGCTGACCCTGGAGGTGTTCAGGAAGGGTCTGGATGAGACACTTAGTGCCATGGTCTAGTTGATTGTACAGGGCTGGGTGCTAGGTTGGACTGGATGATCTTGGAGGTCTCTTCCAACCCAGCTGCTTCTATGATTCTAAGACCTGGCACTTAGGGACTGTGTTGGTTCAAGGGTTGGACTGGATGATCTCTTGCGGTCTCTTCCAACTGGATATATTCTGTGATTCTGATTTTGTGAGTTCATCATCCATGCCATTTCCAACTGTGGTGGGCCTCAGCAAGAATGCCTGTGCTAAACTGAATAATAACTGATAAAGTTATGCAGACATCTGCAATGGAATTTCTTAAAACTTCTGTGTCTGCCACATAAACAAATAGGAACTTAGTGTAGCATTTATTAGTTGTGGTATGTCCTTCCAAGTTTCATTAACTTGCTTGAATGCTTCTAATTCAATCAAAAGAAGGAAGTAAGAGAAAGGGAAAACCAAGAAGAGTTTTAATCTTGACAAACCAGGAATCTATTAATTTAGAAATTTCATGTCATTTTCTTAGTTTTCTATTAGCCCTCCTTAAGTCACTCTAACGTGGTAAGAATATTGAAATATCATTTTGTGCATCTGCATATTCATTAACATTCTAGTAAACAAAGTACAAGACTCACTGGTAGATGTTCTACAAAACAGAATTTAGTCTGAATATTGGGAAAGGGGAAATTTACAAGGTATACATTTCAAATGCCAAATTAGGAGTATGCTCATGAGAGACCTGATTTTGCAAGATATAACGCAAGCAGACAGTAGACTGTTAGGTGCTACATGCTCATTTTAGTACGTGCAAAGCAAATTACAAGATTTGTATCAAGAATCACTCACAGAAACTTCTAAGCTGAAATATATTCACAAAAGCATTTGTTAAATCATTCTAAGTAAACACATTCAATACTGGTCAGGCCACACCTTGAGTGCTGTGTCCACTTCTGAGCTTCTTAATTCAAGAGAGATGTTGAGATACTGGAATGTGTCCAGAGAAGGGCAATGAAGCTGGTGAGGGGCCTGGAACACATCACTGTCAGGAGAGGGAGCTGGGGTTGTTTAGCCTGGAGAAGAGGAGGCTCAGGGGTCACCTTAGTGCTGTCTACAACTACCTGAAGGGAGGTTGTAGCCAGATGGGGGTTGGTCTCTTCTGCCAGGCAACCAGCAACAGAACAAGGGGACACAGTCTCAAGTTGTGCCAGGGCAGGTCTAGGCTGGATGTTAGGAGGAAGTTGTTGCCAGAGAGAGTGATTGGCATTGGAATGCGCTGCCCAGGGAGGTGGTGGAGTCGTTGTCCCTGGAGATGTTCAATAAAAGCCTGGCTGAGGCACTTAGTGCCATGGTCTAGTTGATTGTACAGGGCTGGGTGCTAGGTTGGACTGGATGATCTTGGAGGTCTCTTCCAACCTGCTTGATTCTGCAATTCTACAAAATAAATGTTTCCAAAATTATTCAAAAAGAAGGAAGCATGTGTGTGGGCGGGGGGAGGGTGTGTGGGTGTTCAAACCAAAATCATCCAAGGAATTACTTGTCAGTTCTAGCTGGAAATTATATCTTTGTTTGTAATGTAATGAGCTTGACTCTAATTTGTATATTTTGGAGACTGTAACTTCAGCATTAAAACAGTTACACTGAGAAAATAATGAATGAATATAGCAGGAAAAAAAAAAGTTCAAAAGAAGATAAGCAGTTGAGTTTTCATATCCTGGATGTAATGGACCTGAGACATTGCGTAAGGTGTAGCTTGTCCAATCATTTTTAAACGCTGTTGTGTGGAAGTCTGCTTGTCTCTTCAAAACTCAAACCGACATTGCTTTCACAGAGTTTGGGGAGGAAGGTTAGAAGAAAGTAAGTATCAAAACTCCTTTAAAACAAAACCCAAATTAAAAAAAAACAACAACAATAGAACTCAACAACAAACCTTCCAAAACTGCCCCTAAACCCCACACCAATGTATCAGTAGGTGTTCTTTGATTTCCACTAAGTTCTGTACAGATGTGCTAGTTTGAGCCTAGCTAGCATGTTTTGGTGAGAAGAACTAGATGATAGGCTGTAAAATGAAAACAATGGTGAGGTCTACTTCCCTCACAGTCTTGCTGGGATGTGTAAAGAAGAAAGGCAAAACAAAGATTAGGTCACTTGCTTCTTCTCTTCGCTGGGAGCTTTGCCTGCTGGGGAGAAGCTGAGGCTGCTGGCTGGACTCCATCTTGCTTTCTAACCTCACCCTCCTTTGCTTGGCTGCTTCACCTTTGCTTTTTAACCCTCTTGGCCGAACCTCCATTCTTCCTTGGGACTGGGGTAAGGTTGAGAGGGGTAGGGGGAAGGTGAGGGTGGTTGAGAGCCCCTCCTGGGGACTCAGGTTTCTGGGAGGGGAATTGTGTTTGTATTACCTTTTACCTTGTATATTTCTGTCTATAACTGTATATACTGTAAATATCTGCTTGTACATTGTGCCAGCTGTAAATATAAGCTTCATTCAAATTTCCAGAGCCGGCTGAGTCTAGTCTGGGTGATTTCTAAAAGCGTGGGGGGGCAGGGAACACCCAAACCATCACAACAGAGACAGAGGAAAATCAGGAAACTATGCTCTTCCACAGCTATAACCTTAAGTGTCTCTCCAACTCAATCCTTATCAACCAGTGTAGAGATTTCCTTCTACTAGGCTTTCTCTCTTACTTCCATGGTCTGGGGTTCTTAGCAGTAACAACTTGCCCTGGTTTTAAGACAGTCTGCTTTCACAAGCACAATCAGGAGGGAAAAGTAATAAAAAAATTAACCCCAACCCTGTGGCTGAGATAAGGAGTTTAATGAGATGTTACAATGTAGAACTATCTTAGCCTATTTTGCAAAATAGCAAAGCAAAAGCAGAAGCAGCAGCAAAAAACAGCCACAGAAAGATCCTAAGCCCATTGGAAAAGACTGATACCCCAAAACCAGAAACAGAAGCCAGGAATGGGAAGCCTCTCATTACAGTCTGAAATTCAAGCCTCATGGTACTCTGCTCCAGGCAGCACTTGTGTTCTGAAGCTGGCATGATGTCAGTATGGTACTGCATACTCATCCACAAATCCAATTGGCTAAACCCAGGACAAGACTGAAGAAAGCATTAACTCCAGTTTCTCTGCAACATCTGTTATCAGGGCTCACTCCTCACTCAGCCCTGGGCCCATATTTTCCCTATTCTTCCTTTTAATATAACTGAAGAAGCCCTTCTACTTTTTTATTTGCTTTGCCAAATTTAATTTTAGGAGGACCTTGGCCTTCCTGATTACATCCCTACATGATGCCATGGGTTGAGTTGGATCCGCTAATGTGTATTCAATACCGTGCTGATGTCATGCTAGCTTCAAAATGCTTGAAGAAAAGTATCATGGGGCTTGAAGTTCAGACTGTAACATGAGAGGCTGATTGTGACATGTTCTGGTTGTTCTGGTTTTTGGGTTTGGATGTTGGTCTTATCTGCTGGGCTGACTGTGGTCTTGGGTGGGAGGAACTGTTTTATTGCTTGCTGCTTCTGTTTTTGCCAAGGTAATTTTATAGCATTAAACTCCTATCTCAACCCAGATTTTTCGTTGTTGTTGTTGTTTTGTTGGGGGTGTTGTGCTAATTTCCCTCCTGTCCATGTGGGTGTAGCAGGGCTTGTTAGAACAGGATGTGTTAACCCAGAATGGTTAATTTTTGGTACCCTTATGGAGCTTGAAGAGCGGGCTGTCTTAACCAAGAGAGTCTATGCTGGCAGGAGACAAAAGGGTTGTGATAATGAGAAGAGAGATAATAAGTGGATTCAATTAAGAATTGTGGGTCATTTAGGAGACTTTCACACACCTTTGTCTTCCTGTGACGTGTTTGCTATGTTGGTGCTTTGGCTTTCTGGGAGCAGCTAGGTCTGATGTGCTGGAGTCCTGTATATGCTCCATGTGGTGGTTCTATCACCTTAAGAGGAATGTATTAGGCTGTTTAAGGCATTTTAGGTATTTGCTTTTTCTGGTTGCATTATACATTTTATGCGTTTCATGCATTTATACTCCCTGTGGTGCTTTTTGTTGGGCTGGCATGTTATGATTTGTTTATTCCACTGGTTATTCAGTTGGTATTCATGTGTGATATCATCATTTACCATTAATCTCACCCATCTGATGAATGGAGCAGAGGAGAACCCTTTTTCACCTTGTGAGGGTTTCAGATATTCTTGGGACACGAACATCAGTGTGCTTCTGTTGTGTGTCTCCTACATGCACACCAAGTTTTGCTCAGAGTAAGAAAATCTTTGCTGAGAATACCACTTGGAAATCTGCCCAAGGCTGGATAATTGTGAGTGGCAAGGTGTATGGGAGGACATGAGTAAGTGCTTCAGCTGCTGGAGGATATGAGTAAGTGCTTCAGCTGCTGGTTCCCTCCAGTATTTTGGAATTTCACCTCTGAACAAGTGCAAAGTCCTGACAAGCTGGTGAAATGTTTGGAAGAAGTCTGTTGTCAGACTGGAATTTTGTGAGAGACAGAAAACACTGCAGTGTGTTGAGGCCTGGTCCATCTCTATTGAGTCCTTTTCAGAGCATACAGGGACAAGAGAAGGTCTCCAGGTCTACAGACAGACAGGTAGGTACCATGGCTACTCATACACTGACAGCAGGCATGCAGCTGTAGCAGAGAACCAACCTGTGCCAGTGTGGCTACTCCTGTATGGAGGAAGAAATATGCAAGGAAAGTACCTTTTCTGGCACAGGATGAGAATGAATCAAGATCATCATGGGAACAAGAAGAGTCAGAGGTGGTTACTGAATCTTAATCTCTGTCCTTGGAAGATAGCCAAGTACAAACAGTGGAGGAAATTACTATCAGGCTATGGCAATCCTAAGGAAGACTCTCTTCCTCCATACACAGGCCTGTGCTTCAGCTGTGAAGAAACTGTCCTGGGACTCAAAACAAACATGTCCTATTCCCCACCTGCATGGTCCGGTGTTTCAGCCATAAGGAACAGTTGCTCCTCTGTAGGAGGGAGAGAATCTGGAAGGTATATGCCATGGTGTGCCCTCTGATTTCATTTATGTGACCATAGGGAGGAAATGCAGAAGTAGGATGGAAAAGTCACTTTAGTCCTAGGTGCACAAGTCTGTGAGTTACAAATAAATTCTCCCCAGAAGAAAGCTGACCCACTTTTCAGTGGAAGATTGCTCAAATGGAGCAGATGAACTCATTGCTTCTGGTCCTCCTGAAGGGACTCTCAAAGCATCTTCACAAGATTCCCCCTTTTCAGGATATCAGGAAGTGACAGGAGTAGGGGGAATGGAGCAAAGCTGGAGGTGGGTAGGTTCAGGATGGACGTCAGGAGGAAGTTGTTCAGCATGAGAGTGGCAAGAGCCTGGAATGGGTTGCCCAGGGAGGTGGTTGAGGCCTCGTTCCTGGAGGTGTTTAAGGCCAGGCTGGCTGAGCCTGTGGCCAGCCTGCTCTAGGGTAGAGTATCCCTGGGCATAGCAGGGGGGTTAGAACTAAATGATCCTTGTGGTCCCTTCCAACCCTGACTGATTTTATGATTCTATGATTCTAAGATGCAAGTGATTCCAGTCTGAATTAGAAGAGCTCTGCCTCCAGCCAGATGGAGGAGAAGGACAACTGGGTTTATTGGGCTATACGAATTCTGTGGCTTTCTATGGAAAGATGAAGTTTTATACAAGAGTATAAAACTTCAATGGATACAGGTGTACAATGTACTGTGATGCCATCAAATATCTCTATTTCTAGTGTAACTGAGGGATTACAACCACTGGATGTGTTTGAAACAGAGCACCAGAATGCAAGACACAGTTGGCTTCCACTTGGAGGGGTAGAAAGGGTCACTGGAATTGACTACCCCAGGAGTGGAAGCGCATCCTCACCGTTCGGACTGCCCGTGGACTGATGCAGACTGTACTGGAACAAGGTGCAGCTCCAGAGCCTCTGCACTAAGAAGCTTGTGTATTGTAGGGTGATCACATTTTGAATGAGAGTGAAGGGAATGATTTATGATGTATCCTAACTCCCTGCAATTACAAGTGGAGACATCTTCACTATGGTGGCATTAATTGCCTTGAAACTGAAGTTAAAAAAATTCATTTTAAAAAGTCAAATTATAATTCCAGATGCAGCAACTTTCCAAGAGAGTCAGAGGTTTAATATGTTAGAAGTAGCCAGAGCTTTAAGGGCCTCTGACCCTTTTTGATTTGAAGTTTCTTTTACTACCAGCTGTTCTATCACCCATGTTCATTCTTGTCTTAGCAATGGGCAGAATGCAGGTGATGTAATTCATGATTATGTAGATGGAGGTTGTAATTGCTGACTTTTAAAAATAGCACTAGCTAATTCCCCCGTGACCTCTTTGAGTCAGTAGAAGCTGCTGAAGGAGACATCTTCATAGTTAGAATAATTAGGAAGTATAAATCTCGTGGGGGTTGTCTTCATTTTATATTGTGCTATTTGTACTTGAGGTTTTAATGCAACACATAATTCCTTTTTTATGCATAATAATGCATCAGATATTAGATTGCTATGAGAAAAGAGAAGGAGCTGCTGGATGATCTTGGAGGTCTCTTCCAACCTGGTTGATTCTATTCTATTCTATTCTATTCTAAAAAAGCAAAGCAGGTGGACTGGAAAACATGGACCTTCAGCACCTAGTGAGACTAAACCTTCTGCTATTGCTATTCAGGCAGAGTTTTAATGAGTTACATTGACAACCCCAAGCCTGACATCAAACCAAGTCAATAAATAAACTAGTTAATAAAATACTATATTTTTCATTGTTCTCTATGAGCCACAAGGTAAAAGTACTCTGCAGTGAGGAACGGAAATCTGTCACTGGTAAAAATGTAATAGCAAGGAAATGGATAAAAGCCACGTCTTCAGGAATAATGACAAAAACTACCATGGACCTTGCAAGAGAATTTCCAATCAACTACACCATGGCACTAAGTGCCTCATCCAGTCTTTGCTTGAACACCCCCAGGGACGGTGATTCCACCACCTCCCTGGGCAGCCCATTCCAATGCCAATCACTCTCTCTGGCAACAACTTCCTCCTAACATCCAGCCTAGACTTCCCTTGAAACAACATGAGGCTGTGTTCCTTGTTCTGTTGCTGTTTGCCTGGGAGAAGAGACTAACTCCCACCTGGCTATAGCCTCCCTTCAGGTAGTTGTAGACAGCAATGAAGTCTGCCCTGAGCCTCCTCTTCTCCAGGCTAAACACCCCCAGCTCCCTTAGCCTCTCCTCACAGGGCTCTGCTCCAGGCCCCTCATCAGCTTTGTTGCCCTTCTCTGGACACCTTCCAGCACCTCAACATCTCTCCTGAATTGAGAGGCCCAGAACTGGACACAGCACTCAAGGTGTGGCCTGACCAGTGCTGAGTACAGGAGCAGAATAACCTCCCTTGTCCTACTGGCCACACTGTTCCTCAAACACGCCAGGATGCCATTGGCTCTCTTGGCCACCTGGGCACACTGCTGGCTCATGTTCAGTCTACTATCTACCAGTACCCCCAGGTCCCTTTCTTGCTGGCTGCTCTCCAGCCACTCTGTCCCCATCCTGTAGTGCTGCTTATGGTTGTTGTGGCCAAAGTGTAGAACCCTGCACTTGGCCTTGTAAAATCTCATTCCATTGGCCTCTGCCCACCCATGCAACCTGTCAAGGTCCCTCTCCTATCCTCCAACAGATAGACACTTGCTCCTAGCTTGGTGTCATCTGCAAACTTACTGATGCTGGACTCAATATATTTGCAGATGACACCCCAAAAAAGTCCTTTAAAAAGTCTTCTAATATTTTTTTCTGCTTTTCCTTCCTTAGTTGTTGCTGAGGGTGAGCATCTCTGTAATCATTCAGTGGACAATGTTTTCAGAAGTTAAAAATTGCAAATAACTACTTCCACATCTAAGATGGAAAAAATGGAAGCTACACGAGCAGAAAGCTTGACTTCACTGACTTTTGTTTGTTTGGTTGGTTGGTTTACTATATCTGTCCATATCTGGACAGCAAATAACAAATTAGTAGTTGATGCTACACAGTCTTGAGAGTTCCTGCTTGTGTAGAGAGAGAACACATAGATGGACGATTCATTCAGCTGAAAATCAAACAAATGAAGAAGCAGTGATGTTAAAATCATGGATAAATATGTCTTCACAGTAAAACAGCTACAGCAATAGGAGAAGAAGGGATTATGTCCAGAATTTTTTCTCATGTAAAGCCATCGTCTCCAGAATTATGTGAGACTTCCTATTAGCAGTTCCTTGTAAAATTTCCTTTTAGCTTCATGGCACAATCGTGAGAATCATGAGAAAAAATGGAGCTAGTAATGCAGAGTCATTCACAGGCTCACAGAATGTTAGGAGCTGGAAGGGACCCAAGGAGATCATCGAGTCCAGTCCCCCCTGCCAGAGCAGGACAATCCTATCTAACACAGATCACAGAGGAACACATCCAGACAGGCCTTGAAAGGCTCCAGAGAAGGAGACTCCACAACCTCTCTGGGGAGCCTGTTCCAGTGCTCTGGGACCCTTACAGTAAAGAAGTTCCCCTTGTGTTGAGGTGGAACCTCTTGTGCTGCAATTTACACCCATTGCTTCTTGTCCTATCCCAGGGAGCAGTGAGCAGAGCCTGTCCCCCTGCTCCTGGCCAGCCCTCAGATATTTATAAACATTTATCAAATTTCCTCTAAGTCTTCTCTTTTCCAGACTAAACAGCCCCAGGTCCCTCAGCCTCTCCTCATAAGCCATGCCCTCCAGTCCCCTAATCATCGTCGTAGCACTCTGCTGGACCCTCTCCAGCAGATCCCTGTCCCTCTTAATCTGAAATGAAGTATTTGATGTACCCACTAAAGAGTTTGTCTTCTGTAAACAGTCTGAAATATAAGTCAAGGTTAGTTAGATACAACCCACATCATGCACACAACTTGACAAGAAATACTACCAGTGACACCTAAACAGCAGGCTGTTGGCACTTATTACTGTTTGTGGCCAAGATGCAAATGTAGGTACTTTTAATGTGCTAGATTACACTTCTGTTTAATTTTTTGTTAGAGAACAGGAACATATCAAATGATTAGGAGGAAGTTCTTTACAGTGAGGGTGGTAAGACACTGGAACGGGTTGCCCAGGGAGGTTGTGGATGCTTCCTCCCTGGAGGCGTTTAAAGCCAGGCTGGATGAGGCCTTGAGCAGCCTGCTCTAGTGGGAGGTGTCCCTGCCTATGGCAGGGGGTTGGAGCTGGATGATCCTTGAGGTCCCTTCCAACCTAGACCATTCTATGATTCTATGATTCAAGATGATAAACCATATCCATGGTTGCTGACAGAAAATTTAGACTGAAAAAAAAACCCAAATACTGCCCTAACAATATATAACAATATCTAGAAGATCAAGAGTTTCATAAAAGACATAGAAAGAAAGAAATAAATAGATGACACCTTAAGGCACTCAGAAGGAGTTTTGTGATATCATCCTTTTCCTCATAGGGGCCTAAACAAACACAGATAATTAAGGTTGTTTATTGTTTCCAGCAAATCACATTGACTTGTATTTTGGTGGCAACAAATGCAAAGTATACTGTTGACATTTTCAATTTACCTCAACACAGCTGTCAAAAATTGTGTCAGAAATTACAGTGCAGATAAGTCTGGCCATCATATTATTTGTTGCATTGATGTCCTTGACAATAGCTCAAGGTCTTCTTCATAGTGCAGTGAAAAAGTAAAGAGTCAAGGGTATTGCTAATAACCTCAGCCTTTTTTCACTGCAGCCTTCCTTACACTTATGCCATTAGCACAAAAAACCCTTTCCTGACAAACAAGAACAACAAAAAAAAGTACAGAATAAATCCACCCACTGAATTTATACTGAAAGAGTTTTCTTTAAAAATGGAAGGGATACTCTTGTGTATATCTACCACAGTCACCACTCAGGTTCATTACCGTAATCCAATTATATCAATTTTTAATTAACAGAGATTCCTTCAAATACTAAAATTAACTAATTGTTTTTCATCGCTATCTGCTTCTACACATCCTTCATAGCCACAGGGAAAAGAAAAAAAATAGAGCAACTGAAACAGAATTTTTTTTTCCACAGAAAAAGCCAGTAGTAAAATACCTATTTAATGAATTGAAAACAAGGTAAACATCATCCATCATCCCCCAGAAAGGGACCTGGGGTGACTGATAGTAGTGGAACATGAGCCAGCAGTGTGCCCAGGTGGCCAAGAGAGCCAATGGCAACCTGGCCTGGATCAGGAACAGTGTGGCCAGTAGGACAAGGGAGGTTATTCTGCTCCTGTACTCAACACTGGTCAGGCTACACCTTGAGTACTGTGTCCAGTTCTGGGCTCCTCAATTCAAGAGATGTCGAGATACTTTAACATGTCCAGAGAAGGGCAATGAGGTGAGGGGCCTGGAGCACAGCTCTGTGAGGAGAGGCTGAGGGAGTTGGGAGTGTTTAGCCTGGAGAAGAGGAGGCTCAGGGGTGACCTCATTGCTGTCTACAACTACCTGAAGGGAGGTTGTAGCCAGGTAGGGTTGGTCTCTTCTCTCAAGCAGCCAGCAATAGAACAAGAGGACAGAGTCTCAAGTTGTGCCAGGGGAGGTGTAGGCTGGATGTTAGGAGGAAGTTCTTCCCAGAGAGAGTGATTGGCATTGGAATGGGCTGCCCAGGGAGGTGGTGGAGTTGCTGTCCCTGGATGTGTTGAATAAAAGCCTGGCTGAGCCACTTAGTGCCATGGTCTAGTTGATTGGGTAGTGCTGGGTGCTAGGTTGGACTGGATGATCTTGGAGGTCTCTTCCAACCTGGTTGATTCTATGATTCTGTGGAGTAAACTTGGCATTCACAATTTCCTGGTCTTAATTCATATAATCTCACTGTACCTGAGTATGACCAAGTTGGTGGCAGTGACAAGTTCACAGGTTGTTAGGGGTTGGAAGGGACCCAAGGAGATCATCGAGTCCAACCCCTGTTCTGCCAACAGTAAAGAAAATCAAGGTGAGGAGTTATGTTAAGGGATTGTCCAATACACTGACTCAGGAACAGCAGAAAACAAGGCCGAGAGACCTGTAATATGTCCATTAGCCAGTCAGAATGCAGGAATAGAACCAGAATTGAACAAAAAGGCTAATTACAACATAGGTCTGAGGATCTGTGCAATTTATAAGTCAAGACTGAAGAGAGACAGGTGCCTTCTCGTGGCATCGCTCGGCGAAAGGCTGGGCTCCTGGGCTGTTGTGGTGGGGTAATTAATTAATGCAAGATGATATTTGTTCCAAAATTAATATTGTTAATTAATGTTGATATTCAGAACCTAGCCAATCAAACATGGCACTAGCATTGCTAACAAGTCTGGGCCTGTTTTGGCCCAGCAGGACAAGACTCTGTGAGCTATGATGCGTGACCTAATTACTGTTCTTGTCTTTCCTCACCTGTTGCCAGAGGTTTGTTCATGTTCTGTAACTGCAGCTCTGTGGGCAGAGAAGGAGCCTTGCTCCTATTGCTAGAAGCTTTATATTTCCAGCTTTCCTTACTGTGGTAGTGTTGGGGAGGGGAAAATTAATTGATGCAAGATGTTATTTTTCCAAAGTTAATACTGTTAATTAATTTTGATACTCAGAACTCTCACCACCCCCGACCACTAATTTTAATAATATTTTGGTTCTTACATGGTCATGGAAACATTCTATGGATAATAACCAGATCTAGTAATAACCAGTAAAATATATAAACATCAACTGAACTGGA
>WAAF01016952.1:16938-34475 GCA_013400475.1 Tricholaema leucomelas
ATGTCACGCTGGCCACACAGGCTGATCGCGTGCAGGCATCCAGGGTCTGCTCCTGGTAACTGGCGGCAGTGGAGTTCAGCAGGCAAGCAATAAGGCAGTGTGCAAGAGCAGCAGGGCTGGGCACAGCAGAGAGAGCAGGCAAGGAGCAGGGAAGCAAAGCAGGGAAGCAAAAGCAGGTTGCTCTCCTGTGTATCTCATTTTGTCAATGTGGGCCGAGATTAATTGTCCTTTGGACACAGAATAGCCAGTCAGGATGGCAGTTAGCCAAACCACAGTATCACAGTATCATCGGGGTTGGAAGAGACCTCACAGATCATCAAGTCCAACCTTTTACCAATCAGGATGGCAGTTAGCCAAACCTTACCGTATTAGCCAAAGCCACGGGCTCAATTTTCCCTAATTTGGGACAAGCACAGGCCTTGCACTAGGCAGGCACAAGCTGAGTGTGTGCACCTTACACCACAGGACCCTGGGCAGGCCAGACTCAACGGCTCCAGGTTCTTCTGTGTCCATTTCCCATGCTTGCCTCTCTGGTGGAGCAGAAAAACATGCCTAGGCGAGGCAGGGCATGCACAAGCCTATTTTGGGCCTATCAGGCCTACCACAACAGGTAGTCCATCTACTCCTCCTCTGAGCACAGTCACTGGCTGACCCTCCTTCCACTTACCATGATGCTTGGGCCTTTGTTTCTGCAATGCCTTTCTGAAGACTCCGTCAATATTCTATTCACTTACCCTTGTGTTATGCATTCTGCTCCTCTCCTCTCACAGCTCCTTCACCTGGTGGTTTGTTATCTCAATGATTTCCCATCTCCCAAAGGTAAGAATACACTCAGCCCAGGCCTAGGGAGAGGCACCAGGCACTACTTTCAGCTGAAAGCCTCGTGCTGCACCAAAAGCTCTGTGACAAGTCTCCAGATGTCCTCGAAACTGCTAATGCTGGAGGTAGTGCTCTGTGGCAAGTTGATGTCATAGAGCAACAGGCTGAAGGAGTTTTCAGCAGAGTTTCTAGACTGTTTTGCAGTCACAGCTGCAGCAGGCAGGCAGTTGGAAACAAGAAACACAGACAGCCTCAAATCCAAGAACAGCCGACAAAAGCTGACTGTCAGAGATGATAGACGCAAGAGCCTCCAGAAGCCAACCCTCATCTGAAGAAACCAGATGCCAGAAGCTCCCTCAAAGATGATTCCTGCAGAAGAAACATATGGAAGAAATTCCCTGAAGACAAAACCTAGAACCTGCTGTGACAACTGCTAGATCGTTCTCTGAGCTGCACTCAAGGGCAGGCACAGCGTGAACTAGTAGTTAGCACACAGGTATTGCAAATGCATTAGCAGATGAGGAGCTTTCTGAAAGCCAGACCACAGCCAACTTTTTATGCTAAAAAAGGAAAGGTTTTCTTAAGGACTTTGAAGTGACTTTCACAGAACCTAGTGAACTGTCAACTAGGAGGGAAATGTGAGAAAGAGAGTGTGCTAGTTTGAAGCTAGCTAGAACGTTTTGATGAGAAGAATTAGATTACAGGCTGTGAAAGGGAAACAGTGGTGATGTTTACTTCACTCATGGGCTTGCTGAGATGTATAAGAACAAGAACACAAATATAGATAACACAGTTGCTGTCTGAGCTTTGGGCTGAACTCTCTCTAACCTAACCTGCCATCTGTGTGACTAATTCGCCTGCTTCCTAGCCCCCCCGTCCGGCTCTCCAGGCTACTTTGAGCATAAGGCAAAGTCTTGGGTAAGCTAGAGAGGTGGGAGAAAGGTGGAAGTGTGGTTGAGATCTCCTCCTGGGGAGTCTGGTTTCTGAGAGGGCTGTTGTGTTTATGGATTACTTTTGAACTTGTATATTTCTGTATGTAGCTCTATGTATTGTAAATACCTGCTTGTATATTGTGCTAACCTGTAAATATAAAGCTTCATTCAACTTCCAGAGCCTCTGAGTCTAGTCTGGGTGATTTTCCAAAGTGTGGAGGGGCAGGGAACACCCAAACCATCACAGAGAGTCCTGTCTGAAAAAAAGGTGAAGGTAAATCTATGAGCAATCGTGGGGCTTGTTACTGCCAGATCACTGAAACCTTGAAAACTTCTGCTGAGAAAACTATCTACCAATACCAGCACTAGAAAACTTGGAAAGTCCTTAGGAAAGATCACTGCAGTGCCTCTGCAGGCAGTACTGACAGATTTTTGATTACCTGTAGCAACCAGCTCTGGCAGCTATTAAACATACCTGTAGTGAACATACACAGAAATAAATTGCCTATTCTTATACATGTAGAAACAGCCACTGGCTGTGTTTATATTGGTGATGCGTGCTGCCCAAATGAAATAGATCTAAGGTGCAAAAACAACTGTGCTGACAATGGCACATCAAAATTATTTGTGCCTCGAGACGTTTCATTTCAGCTGTATTCCAATCTCGTGAACTCTGTGCTTATTAGCAGCTAGAACATGCTCCTAGAGTGCTGCTGCCATGACTTCATCTGAAAGAAATGTGATTCATGCCTTCGTGCTCTTGGTGACTGTTCCATGGCATGAACTTTTTTCAGTAGACAGTTTTGTTCAAAAAAACCTCAGACTGAAATGCTCATGTAGACATACTCACATTTTTAAGAAATGTAATCTTGCTCTCAATTCACATCACTCTATACAGTTTACATTGTCTGGGTGCATTGGATGATAAGGGTTTCTTACCAACAATACCAACAATCATCCAACGAGGATGATTAGGGGACTGGAGGGCATGGCTTATGAGAAGAGGCTGAGAGACCTGGGGCTGTTTAGTCTGGAAAAGAGAAGACTTAGAGGAAATTTGATAAATGTTTATAAATATCTGAGGGCTGGCCAGGCAGGGGGGGACAGGCTCTGCTCACTTGCTCCCTGGGATAGGACAAGGAGCAATGGGTGTAAATTGCAGCACAAGAGGTTCTGCCTCAACACAAGGGGGAACTTCTTTACTGTGAGGGTCCCAGAGCACTGGAACAGGTTCCCCAGAGAGATTGTGGGGTCTCCTTCTCTGGAGCCTCTCAAGGCCTGTCTGGATGTGTTCCTCTGTGATCTGTATTAGATAGTATGGTCTTGCTCTGGCAGCAGGGTTGGACTTGACAATCTCCTTGGGTCCCTTCCAACCCCTAACATCCTATGATCCTGTGATCCTGTAATATGTAGTTTCTTGTGAAGTTCTTTTTCCTCCCCAAACTGTCTTTGGAGTTTCTGTATAATGCTGTTATGGTTTGTTAGCTTAACTCTGTCCATTAGCTGAAGCACACTGGCTACTAGTATGACCTTGAAGCAAAAAACCCAGACATCCATGCAGGATACTGCTGAATGTGGCATACATAATGTGTTCTGGATAACACTGAGCTTGCCATCAATCATTTCTTTAGAAATAGTTCCAAAAATTAATGATAGGCAACTTTTGCTCCCTAAACACATCATCCCAATGACAAACAAGATCTTTCAGGGTTCGATGCTATCACAACTCTTACTTCAATATGCACATGTAAAGTTTTGAAAGCAAGATACGTGGTTAGCATCATAGCTCCTTATGCACTTCTGGCCACTGAGGGTACTAGCAAGTGTATCAGAGAAATGAGATTGGATGAAGACTGGAAGAAAGGAAGAATGCAAGATGTAATACTGGTTATTTTTCAATGCTAGTGAGTGTTCCTCTCTGAAACTTAGGCTCTTCACTCAATCCTCTTAAGAGAAGGCATCTATCAACATTTTTTTTCTACTATTAAGGCCTCTCTCTGGTTGAAATGTCAAAAGTCATTACCAAATTATAAGTTGTTGATATGCAATTCTAGATATCTCTTAGATAAAAACAGTCAAACTAAGAAAATACATTAAATGATTGAAATTTGTTTGGCTTGTAATATATTACATTTTCCTGTATCTACTGTGATGGTTTGGGAGTTACCTGCCCCCTCTGCTGATGAAGTCACCCAGACTAGATTCAGGCAGATGGAAGTTAAGGAATGAAGCTTTATATTTACAGCTGAGCATAATATACAAGCAGATATTTACAATATCTACAGCTATAGACAGAAATATACAAGTTAAAAGTAATACAGAAACACAGTACTCCTCCCAGAAATCAGAGTCCTCAGGAGGGGCTCCCATCCACACTTTCCACCCCTTTACCTTGTCCCAGAGTTTGCCTTAAGTGCAAGGTGAGGTTGGAGGATCAGCCAGGGGGGTTAGAAGCAGAAATAGTTTGCTTACAAAGCAAAGGCCCAGGGAAAAAGCGTAGGCACCAACAATACACACACACATGCTGTCTTACCTATATTTGTGTTCTTGTTTTTCTACATCTCAGCAAGCCTATGAGGGAAGTAGCCATCACCATTGTTTCCTTTTCACAGCCTATAATCTAATTTTCCTTACTAAATTATTCCAATTAGCCTCAAACTAGCACAATCTACAACCAGCCTTTCAAATCAACTGCAGGCTATGTGTTACCTAACTCTGTATTTGTTAGCTAACTACTTTAACTCTGCAGGAGACAAAGTGAATAAATGCTTTATAGCAGGCTTCTGTCAGTACACAGGTCCCTAGTATCTGTCAAATCTATTTTAAAAATGTGCTAGTTTGAAGCTAGCTGGAATGTTTTGGTGAGAAGAACCAGATTACAGGCTGTGAGAAAAAAACAATGGTGACGTCTACTTCACTCATAGGCTTGCTGAGATGTATAAGAAAAAGAATGTAAATGTAGATAACTCAGTCTCTGTCTGGGCTTTGGGCTGCATCTCCCTCTCTCCAACCTAACCTGCCATCTGTGTGACTAAATGCACCTGCTTCCTAACCTCCCCTGACCATCCCTCCAATCTTCCTTGGGCATAAGGAAAGATCTGGGGTAAGGGAGAGGTGTGGGAGAAGGTAGAAGGGCAGTTGAGAGCCC
The DNA here is from genome assembly GCA_013400475.1 of Tricholaema leucomelas. Lineage (NCBI taxonomy): Eukaryota > Metazoa > Chordata > Aves > Piciformes > Lybiidae > Tricholaema lacrymosa > Tricholaema leucomelas. The sequence goes on from WAAF01016952.1 coordinate 21,838, forward strand.
TCCTGGGGACTCAGGTTTCTGGGAGGGCTGTTGTGTTTCTGTATTACCTTTTACCTTGTCTATTTCTGTCTATAACTGTATATACTGTAAATATCTGCTTGTATATTGTGCTAAGCTGTAAATATAAGCTTCATTCATTTTCCAGAGCTGCTGAGTCTAGTCTGGGTGATTTTCTAAAGGGGGAGGGGGAACACCCAAACCACCACAAAAAAAATTGGTTGTAATGCATAGACTGTATTAATTCTGAGAACTGCTTCTCTTTCCTTTGTCATTCAGCTTTGCTGCAGTGGCAAATAGATACTTCATACTGTTAGGATGCTTCTAGTTTAGAAATAACTGCCATTTTCAATCTCTGAACAGAACTCAGATACTCTAATGACACAGACAATATAGATGTTGCATACACAAATGACAGGTGCGAGATTTTGATTTGTGGTTTCCAGGAAAGGCATGTTATGATGTTCCTTTCCAGTGAAAATATTATTATAGCCAGTAAGTCCTTGTCAAATCAATTTTTTAAAAGCAGTATCAGAGAAGTCTTGAGTTAATGGATCTCAGCCTTGTGTCTCATACACCCCAGAGAGAACTTCAGTCTTTACAGCCCTCATCAATGATTACTTTCTCACCACCCACTCAGCAACAAGGAATCCCAGCTAATACAGCACTGCTCCATTTCAGAGAATCTTTCTCAATGCTTGTAAAACCTAGCAGTTCGTAATTTAAACAGTATCAGGGCAAGTGAAAAATGCAGAGTGCATAATGAAAACACTGTTGCTGTTGTTGATGTTGCAGGTGTTTAAGGCCAGGCTGGAGGAGGCTCTGGCCAGCCTGTATCTGGAGTAGGGTATCGCTGCCCATGGCAGAGGCATTGGAACTAGATGATCCTTGTGGTCCCTTCCAACCCTAAATGATTCTATGACCCTACGATTCTATGATCTAGGGTAGGATGTCCCTGCCCATTTCAGGGGCGTTGAAACTAGATGATCCTTGTGGTCCCTTCCAGCCCTGACTGATTGTATGATTCTATGATCTAGGGTAGGGTGTCCCTGCCCATGGCAGGGGGGTTGAAACTAGATGATCCTTGTGGTCCCTTCCAGCCCTGACTGATTCTATGATTCTCTGATTCTATGTTACATGTAGGCACAAAATAGCAGGAGAGTCTAGAGGCTAGCTCTGCACCATTTTAAATACTAACACCAACTAAGGAGTTTCAGCTGTTTACCAACATTTTTATGTTGGGATTTTCTTTGTTGTTGTTTAAAAGTCCCACATTGCTGGTTTGTTTTTCTCCCTTGACATGCGTTGATACTGCCTATTGCTGCAAAGTGAGACAGATGTCTTGGATGTGTAAACACTAAGGGAATTGTTTATCAAGAAACTGTGGCCAGGTGTAGCTTTCAGGACTTTTTCTCTCCTCTGCGGTGGAACAGCTGTTAACAGTTTGCATAACAAGTGGAGTAAACCAGATATGGACTACTACAGCTATCCAAACACGCTAGAGAAAAGCACTGGGACATGAACCAAAAATAGTAGTAGTCAATCAGGTCTGCTATGTACCATTAACTAACATAACATTTTCTAGAGTGCTGTAACTTTCTGCAATGCCTAAAGAGGAAAAAACATCCTTATATTTCTATATCTTTATATTTCTATATATATATTTCTACATNGTATATATTTATAAATAAATATATATTTATATAGTATAAAAGCCTATTATAAATGGTAAAGAAGGACATCTGTTTCTGCATTATTTTTCTTTATCAGATATTAAGTCTTTTTCTTTCCCCATTAATTTTATTGGAAGGAGGTTGATTTCCTTTGACAGAAAACGACAGAACTTATGAATAAAACATATTTTTGTTAAACAGAACTTCCTTTTACACCTTAATTATATTCAAAATCTTTTTTTTTTTGTATGCATAAGTTAGCATATTGCTTATAATGTAATCAAATGTAATCAAATATGTAGTTATTATCTGTAAGGTAATGGATGAGGAAGAATGTATTACTATGTTCTTAATCATTACAGAGTTCAGCTGGTGTCATTACCCAAAGGAGCCTAGCTTGACTGGTTCTGTGATAACATCTGTACCCTAGTATTGATTTGTAATGTGTAATCTACCACTTTACTCACTGTGATTCATGTAGGTAAGGACAAATTATTTTTACTAGAGAAGTTTAGAGTTTCAAAAAAATATAGGTTTTAAAACCTATTCTTTCCTGAACCAGAGGCATAAAATACAATTTGATAGCTGTGGAATAGCAAGTTACTTTCTGTCAACATGCATGCTGTGACTGTATCTCATTAAGATGGAGGGTTGTTATTTTGTGCTATTGATTTCTAGGTTCTCTTTTGTAATTTTTATTAGCCTGTTTTATTCTTCCTATCATCTAGTTTCTAAATAAGCCTGTATTGTGGGCTCTGGTAAAAGCCATCGAACCATCAGTTGTTCTGTGCTACTGCTAGTGAGATGAAAAAGACAAAATTGAAATGAAGAAAGGTTATATCTGATCCATTTATGTAACTCACAATAATTTTTTTTTTTTCTCCAGAATTTAGGTTACATCTTGGAAAAATTGGTTGCTGAACTAATTTTATTGTTGTGTCTTACCTTTCCCTTCCACTCAGGGTTGCAAAATATCCCCCAGGCAACTAACAAGGCTACTGCTAATGATAGTCCTTACTATCATCAACACTGTCATCATCAAATGCCCAATAGTTTATTTTACTTAAAAGAAAAAAGGAAAACAGCTAAGATTTAGCATTGTGGAGCTAGTCACTCAACTAGAAACTCTTCATCACTTAATAACTGCTATGCTACCCAAGTTTATTCAAATCAGGAATTGAAACTGTGACTGGTAGTATAAGAGACCAAATATCTTCCATTAACTATAGGTATTTAAATTTAGCATTGGTGCCAAAAGAAGATTTGAGCAAGTAATCTAGAAGAAACATGAGGACTGGATGTGAGGAGGGACTCCTTCACCATGAGAGTGGTGAGAGCCTGGAATGGGTTGCCCAGGGAGGTGGTTGAGGCCCCGTCCCTGGAGGTGCTTAAGGCCAGGCTGGATGAGGCTGTGGGCAGCCTGATCTAGGGTAGGGTGTCCCTGGCCGTGGCAGGGAAGTTGTAACTAGATACTCCTTGTGGTCCTTTCCAAGCCTGACTGATTCTATGATTCTCTGATTCTAAAGATGGGCCATGAAAGTAAAACTTTTGCATTAGTTTAAATATGGTGTTGACTTTAAAGTATTAAAAATTCTTGAATTAGCTATGTATTAATAAGTATGACCTAAGGAAGAGAACAATTTAGTATAGGTCAGACATCTTAGAGACTTAGATTGATGCATTAATCTTCTCAGATATAAACATTTTAAATGTGAAGTACACAAACCAACTGGTGAGCAGCAGGGTGAAAACATCTGGCTTGTTTCACAAATTTTCACAAATGGAATGCAAGAAGTGGGTAGAAGAGATGGCTGAGAAACATGAAGGTAACGATATGTTATATATGGAAGACAAAGGGTAAGAGTCTGCTGATAAAGGCTAAGAAGAAGGTGGCAAGGGTTAATGGCACAACAATCTCAGCCTGAAAATACATTCTGGTATCTGGAGTCATCCATAATTTTTGAATACAGATCCACTGATGCCACTTTGGAATTCCTCTAAGAGGAATAAAATTCTTTCATTCTGACTTTAGGCAGTTCTTTGCCTTCTGTATGCTGCTGGAAGATTGACAGAGTGGGTGAAGGTATTGTTCATTTTTCAATTATGCATTAAAGCCATTGACCTAACACATCTACTTTGAAAAGCTATTTTGTTCTCCTTTGTGTTGTATCTGTAGGTTGTGTTGTGGGTTGTCACCATGGTACGCATACGTTCTGCGCAGCACTCTGCCTCCCTCACCCTACTGCTATCTGGCTGACAACTTCATTGTAAAACATCAAGAGGAAGGATGTAGTTGCATATTTTTTGGCTCCTCAAACAGGTCACATTATGTTAGGCTGCAAAATAATTACATGACATTCTTTGCTTTCCAAATTCAGGATTATCCGGCCTGTGCCTGTGGCACTAACACTACATCTGCTGGTGATAACGCGTGACAGCAAGAACAGAGGCTGATTTGAAGTCTGCAAAGCTATCAAAGCTAGCAGCAGTGAAAACACAATAATTATATCAATTGGGGAATGCCTCTGCAGCACAAGTGTAAGGTTGCCTTAACATTTAATAGTTTCTCTTATACTGATGATCGAGTCAGTCATCAGCAAGTTTGCAGATGACACCAAGCTGGGGGCTGATGTGGCTGGGCTGGAGGGCAGAAGGGCTCTGCAGCGGGACCTCAACCACCTGGACAGATGGGCAGAGTCCAAGGGGATGGTGTTCAATAAGTCCAAGTGCCAGGGGCTGCACTTTGGCCACAGCAACCCCATGCAGAGATACAGGCTGGGGTTGGAGTGGCTGGAGAGCAGCCAAACAGAAAGGGATCTGGGGGTGCTGATCGATACCCGCCTGAACATGAGCCAGCAGTGTGCCCAGGTGGCCAAGAGAGCCAGTGGCATCCTGGCCTGCATCAGGAATGGTGTGGCCAGCAGGAGCAGGGAGGTCATTCTGCCCCTGTACTCTGCACTGGTTAGACCACACCTTGAGTACTGTGTCCAGTTCTGGGCCCCCCAGTTTAAGAGGGACATTGAGATGCTTGAACGTGTCCAGAGAAGGGCAACGAGGCTGGTGAGAGGCCTCGAGCACAGCCCTACGAGGAGAGGCTGAGGGAGCTGGGATTGTTTAGCCTGGAGAAGAGGAGGCTCAGGGGTGACCTTATTGCTGTCTACAACTACCTGAGGGGTGGTTGTGGCCAGGAGGAGGTTGCTCTCTTCTCTCAGGCGGCCAGCACCAGAACAAGAGGACACAGCCTCAAGCTACGCCAGGGGAAATTTAGGCTTGAGGTGAGGAGAAAGTTCTTCACTGAGAGAGTCATTGGACACTGGAATGGGCTGCCCAGGGAGGTGGTGGAGTCGCCGTCCTTGGAGCTGTTCAGGCAGGATTGGACGTGGCACTTGGTGCCATGGTCTAGCCTTGAGCTCTGTGGTAACAGGTTGGACTTGATAATCTGTGAGGTCTCTTCCAACCTTGGTGATACTGTGAGACTGTGATACTGTGATACGATGTCAAATACTAAGAAACTTACCCTTCAGACTCTTGGCTTCACAGTAGGCACACTCAGAAGCAGTCTGAGCTGGTTAAAAGCTATCCAATGGAATGCTCTCTTGTCAGATGGCATCATTTCGCCAAAATAAAGGCATGCTGCAAAAAAAACCAAACAAAACTTAGAATCATAGAATCAACCAGGTTGGAAGAGACCTCCAAGATCATCCAGCCTAACCTATCGATGCACTGATTCTGACAGATTCAATTCAGCAAAAACATACCTGCTTTTTTAGTATCACTGAATATTTGACTCTTTAAATAGAAAAATTAATTCAAGAATATTTCTTCTAAAGACTATGTGCATTAAAAAAAACCAAACAAACTTGTGTCCAGTTTTGGTCACCACAATATAGGAGGAACATTGAGGTGCTGGAGCAGGTGCAGAGAAGGGTGATGAGGCTGGTGAGTGGTCTGGAAAACATGACCTATGAGGAGCGGGTGAGGGAACTGGGGTTGTTTAGTCTGGAGAAGAGGAGGCTGAGAGGGGACCTTATTGCCCTCTACAACTACCTAAAAGGAAGTTGTAGTGAGGCTGGAGCTGATCTCTTCTCCCAAATTACTAATGCCAGGAGAAGAGAAAATGGCCTCAAGTTGCATCAGGGGAAGTCTAGGCTGGATGTTAGGAAGAAGTTGTTGCCAGAGAGAGTGATTGGCATTGGAACAGNTTTGAGGCTACGGTCATGAAGGATTCTGGGATGCAGGTTGGTCTGGATGATCATAAAACCATAGAATCACAGAATCAACCAGGTTGGAAGAGACCTTCAAGGTCATCCAGTCCAACATAGCACCCAGCCCTAGCCAGTCAACTGGACCATGGCACTAAGTGCCTCAGCCAGTCTTTTCTTGAACACCTCCAGATCCTTTCCAGCCATAGCGATTCATAGCGATTAGATGTGCTGAGGGATTTGGTTTAGTCAAGGACTTGTCAGTGTGAAACTAATGACTGGACTCAATGATCTTGAAGTTCTTTTCCAATCTAAGAAATTCTGTGATTCTGTGATTAAAATTAATAATTGTTATATTGAAGTGGACTATTTTGATCAAAAGAGCGTTATATGTCCCAAGAATTAAATAAGTTCAGAAATCATAGAATCTTCCATTTCGTAGACTTTCAATTTATGGCATATCCCTGCAGATATGAGGTAAAGAATTGAATGCTCAGGCTTTCCAGGTGCACTTGTTGGTAGACATTTCAAGCACGGTTTATGAAGTTACCATTTAAAGAACTTATGATTTCATTTCAGTTTCCTTTTCTGCGCTGTAGTGTGAATTTTTGGGAAGACAATCACCTGCTGTCTGGGCTCTTTCTGTGAAATTGAAATATTTTATGACACTCTTTCAGTCTGAAATTAGACTTTACTCCTTCATTATACAGATTTTGGTAGAATGTGTAGAGCCAATTGGAAAGAGCAGCATGAATCTATCCTACATGAATAAGGAGGACATCATAGAATCATAGAATCAAGCAGGTTGAAAGAGACCTCCAAGATCATCCAGTCCAATCTAGCACCCAGCCTTATCCAATCAACTAGACCATGGCATTAAGTGCCTCAGCCAGTCTTTGCTTGAACACCTCCAGGGATGGCGACTCCACCACCTCCCTGGGCAGCCCATTCCAATGCCAATCACTCTCTCTGGGAAGAACTTCCTCCTAACATCCAGCCTAGACCTCCCCCGACACAACTTGAGACTCTGTCCCCTTGTTCTGTTGCTGCTTGCCTGGCAGAAGAGACCAACCCCCACCTGGCTGCAACCTCCCTTCAGGTAGTTGTAGACAGCAATGAGGTCACCCCTGAGCCTCCTCTTCTCCAGGCTAAACACCCCCAGCTCACTCAGCCTCTCCTCACAAGGCAATGCTCCAGGCCTTTCACTAGCTTTGTTGCCCTTCTCTGGACATGTTCCTTCTATTATCTGTCGATGGAAAACCTACCAGAAACAATTTTTGTTAGTCCTACAAAGTATATTAGCATATGTACAAAACCAAATAACTTTCTGCTCTCTTAGTACTGGACAATACTATTGCAGTTTTTGTATGCCGAGATTACATCTGTCAGGTTGCTAATTGTTAGCCTCTTATTAATTTAGAATTTTTAACTAACTACATACTTGATTATCTCTTCCATTATTTAAACTTCTGGACAGGGGAAAAGCTCATGTCTACATCCTCTGCAATAAGCTTCTTCTTCTTCTTCTTCTTCTTCTTCTTCTTCTTCTTCCTCTTCTTCTTCTTCTTCTTCTTCATATAGTCCATGATGGTACAGGTGCTGCATTGAAAATCTAAGACTCTTGCACACAGACTTTTCTTTTTTTAATTGCTTTTCATGTATCAACAAATGCTAGTCCATGATGCCCTGATTATCACAAAGTGAAAGCTTTTGACATGGAGAAGAATTAGGTTTTGCCTGTAAGGGAAAGGACCTTTACAAACGCAATACCTGACAAATCCCTCTATATTTAAGGATTTCTTTAAAGTAAGGCTGGCAAATTCTTGCACACCTGAGAAGCATTGGAAAAATACAGTTACTGCTTTGCCATTACCCTGTGGACATGATGTGTGAATAATAATGTCTATTTCTGTTATTTACTAATCACTGTTAGGCTTGTCATTGCAAGATGTTCAAATTGCACCTAGTGTGCCCTTGTGAGAGGGAATGCTATGGTTCTGGCCCAGACAGTAGCTGAGTCCAACACAGCCAGTCAAACAACTGCCACACACTGCCCAGTATGAGAATCAGAAGAAAAGGGCAAAGCCCAATGGGTTGAGATAAGGAGAGTTTAATAGAACAACACAAATTGCTAAGAGCAATCAGGAACAACAGCAACACTAATGAAATGATACATACAGCAACTGATACAAAACACAGCACTGACCTCAATGGCATGGCATGGTTCATCCATCTGATGCTGTCCCACTGCCCATTCCACATCACAGCCACCTACTCAGAACTCCCCCTCTTTGCCTCAGTTAGCCCTTCCTTTATGCAGCAGCCCTAAAATCAGTATGGTATCAAAATTCCATCAGCTGTTTCAGCTGATTGTGAAAGAAAGGGAAAAACAAATTGCAACAAAATACCAAACCAAGCAGGCAACAACAGAAAAAAACCCAACAACCCCCAAACCAAATTAATAATAGTAACAACAACAACAACAAATTAATCCTATCCTAGCCAAACCCAGGACAGGGGCAAAGAACACTTAATTTGTCCTAGGAATTATAAAATACTTAGCTAATTAATTCAATCAAATGTGTTATGGATACATACATAGACTAGAATTTGATACTCTCTCTCTGTGAGCTGTATTTCTGATTAAATGCAGCATGTGGTTCACACCTATGCAGCAGTTTTGGGAAAGGATTAAATATAGGTTAGAATATAATACTGTTGGTTGACAGGGGAGAGAAATGCGTGCCAATTGTCAGAATTCTCTACGTGTGGTCTAAAATGCTCAGCAGCAGAGCATCTACAATTCTGACACTCATTAATACAAATTACCTTGTGGTATATCAGAAAAAGCCTGTAGCAGCATGCCATGTAACAGTTGTGGAGGATATACTGCTGTGGATACTGCAGTGCCTCCCAAGAGTCTGCCAACTGCACAGCAGAAAGGCAACAGTTTGTGTTCAACAGCTAGGCGTGTTGCCTGTTAGTGAACAAGACTCCTTAAACAGTCAGGAGCCAGATTTCTTAAAGAATCAGGAGGAAGATGACAGCCTCCACTAGACCATTGCACAGACACTGTGTAACTTCCTTGCTCTGTAAGATCAACAAGCGTTCCTCAGCAACTCCCAACTTAAATGACCAAAGAGGTATAATTGGATCACAAAGACAAGCTTGTGAGTTCCACATGTTTCATTTGCAGCATTTTGTGGGGGGAAAAAAGCCCTAAAAAACATTCAATATAAAATTCCACAACTTGAACCTGTGTTCTTGTTGGCATATCTATACACATCACCTACAGTTTCTGAATGGCTGTATGTACCATAATTTTCTTTACCCCTGATTTTGTAACTAGCTTTCATTCCACAAGCATGTTGAACTTGGTACACTGCCAGCGTTCATAGAATCATAGTGTAATGGTTTGGGGTGTCCCCTGCCCCACCCCACACTTCAGAAATCACCCAGAATAGACTCAGCCGGCTCTGGAAATGTGAATGAAGCTTATATTTACAGCTGGCACAATTTACAAGCAGATATTTACAGTATATACAGTTATAGACAGAAATATAAAAGGTAAAAGGTAATACAGAAACACAACAGCCCTCCCAGAAACCTGAGTCCCCAGGAGGGGCTCCCAACCACCCCTTCACCTTCCCCCTACCCCTCTCAACCTTACCCCAGTCCCAAGGAAGAATGGAGGTTCGGCCAAGAGGATTAAGAAGCAAAGTGAATCAGCAAAGCATGTGGAGGGTGAGGTTAGAAAGCAAGATGGAGTTCAGCCAGCAGGCCAAGCAGAAGTGACTTTATCTTTGTTTTGCTTTTCTTCTTTACTCATCTCAGCAAGACTGTGAGTGAAGTAGACCTCACCATTGTTTTCATTTCCCAGCCTATGATATAGTTCTTCTCACCAAAACATTCTAGTAGGCTCAAACTAGCACACATAGAAATCAGTCAGGGTTGGAAGGGACCACAAGGATCATCTATATCAAATGCCTCTGCCATGGCCAGGGACACCCTACCCTAGATCAACCTGGCCACAGCCTCACCCAGCCTGGCCTTAAACACCTTCAGGCATGGAGCCTCAACCACCTCCCTGGGCAACCCATTCCAGCCTCTCACCACTCTCATGCTGAACAACTTCCTCCTCACGTCCAGCCTGAACCTACCCACCTCCAGCTTTGCTCCATTCCCCCTAGTCCTGTCACTCCCTGAGAGCCTAAAAATTCCCTCCTCAGCTTTCCTGTAGGCCCCCTTCAGATCCTGGAAGGCCACAACAATGTCACCTCAGAGCCTCCTCTTCTCCAGACTGAACAGCCCCAACTCTTTCAGTCTGTCCTCATAGCAGAGCTGCTCCAGCCCTCTGATCATCCTCGTAGTCCTTCTCTGGACACACTCCAGCATCACCTGGGATGCATTCTCTTCTCCAGGTCACCTGGGAGCATTCTCTTCTCTAGACTGAACATCTGGGGGAAGTATAGGCTGGATGTTAGGAGGAAGTTCTTCACAGAGAGAGTGATTGGCATTGGAATGGGCTGCCCAGGGAGGTGGTGGAGTCACCGTCCCTGGGGGTGTTCAGGAAAAGCCTGGATGAGGCACTTAGTGTCATGGTCTGGTTGACTGGATAGGGCTGGGTGCTAGGTTGGACTGGATGATCTTGGAGGTCTCTTCCAACCTGGTTGATTCTATTCCATTCTATTCTATTCTATTCTATTCTATTCTATTCTATTCTATTCTGTTCTAACAGCCCCAACTGTTTCATTCTGTCTTCATAGGAGAGGTGCTCCAGCACTTTGAACAACCCAGTAGCCCTTCTCTGGACATGCTCCAGCACATCCACATCCTTCTTGTAATGCCTTAGGATGAAAAGAACCTTAGAGATCATCTACTCCACCTTCCCCACCATGGGCAGGGGAGTATTGATAGTATTCAAAATGTTAATCTGCTTTGTAGTTAGAAAAAAGAAGAATGGTCCTGGCAGTATAAGGAGCATTTAAGGAGACATAAGCTGTGCTTATTCAAAAGGGAAGGATGCAACACATGCTGAAACAGCTGACATTCTATGAAATATATATATATATATATATATATATTTTCAACTCTACAGTAAAGCCACAGACCTTATTAAATAGTGGAACTAACTAAATGGTTTCTGCTATGTGTGGTCCAAAATTTATCTTCAGGAAATTGTTTGACATTTCGTTTACAGAATACAATGTGATATGTAATCACCAAGGACTTGTTTCCACAGCGTAGTGCTTTGGAGGTATTTTCCTAGAGTTCAAAGCAGAATTAATTTTTGTAATGAAATGTAGTGGTTGATAAAGGGAAGAGTTCTGTTTTGTGGAAATTTGCATGTATCAGCACTCACAATACCTTGTGTGATGGAGATGAGATGCTACCAAAGTGCAGAAGAGAAAACAGTTCAAAGAAATCATCCTTTGGTTTAGAGTGAGATGCCAATAACCTATAATGACTGATGCCATGACTCACTTTAATACTGATATACATAGATCCTACAAGCCACAGAAACCTTTGGACTGTTGTCTTAATAGCCTTTTAAAGATACTAACTATAAATGCAAGCAATAAAGCATCTTCATTATGCTGGTCTGCTTAACAAAGAAATTATTTTGGATGACAGCTCTGCTGATATAGAGGCAGCTTTCCTTCTTGCAGCCAGCAAAGTGCTGCAATTTGCATTTGTGGCTCAAATGATGTTGATAATGTGCCAATATTTTTGTTATTGCTGAGCAGCACTAACACAGAATTCAGGCTTGCTGCCCAACTTCCCTCCATTCCACCATTTCCTCACTCCCTCATTCTGAAGGCAAGGGTGAATTAGGAGGGAATATAACTGAGACAGCTAACTTCAATTGATTGCAGAGATATTCCATGCCATATGACACTATGCATAGCAATAAAAGCCAGGGAAAAGATGGGTGGGGGAGTGGAACTGTGCATGTGAAGGCTTTCATTATAAAAGTATTTGTCTCTCTGTGCTAGTTTGAGCCTAGCTGGGATATTCTAGTGAGAGGAATTAGTTGATAGCCTGTGAAAAGGAAACAGTGGTGGTGTCTACTTCACTCATAGGCTTGCTGAGATGTAGAAAAACAAGAACACAAACACATAACAGAGTTGCTATCTGGCTCTGGCTGCATGCACTTCTCTCCCTAACTTGCTGTCTGCAACTAATCCATCTGCTTCCTAACCCCATGTCTGATTCTCACCTTGAACATAAGGTAAAGCCTGGGATAAGGTAGGGGGGTGGAAAGGAGGTGGAAGGGTGGTTGAGAGACTCTCCTAGGGACTCTGGTTTCTGGAAGGGGTGTTGTGTTTCTCTTCCTCATCAGGTGGCTTATAGTGAAGTCAATTGTGATGTTTTTTACTGTTTCCTTGCTACTAGAGATTTTGTAGAAAAATGATTCCATGATCCCTGTTGCAATGTTGTTCTTTTACTCTTTGCTCTGGTACCTATTTACAAATGATCTGAAAATTGTAATTCCTTTTTCATATATCATTGCTGAACGCAGATATGAATTAGTTTAAACAAAAGGGAGGACAGACTGAGAGAGATTCAGAGTCAGAAGTATTGCAGTTTTGCAGTAAGGATGTCTTGCAAAAGCTGTTTTCCAGTTCTTTTTTTTTTTTTTTACTGATAATGCATAGAATCACAGAATGGTTTAGGTTGGAATGGACCTCAAAGACATCCAGTTCCAACCCCCTGCCATAGACAGGGACACCTCCCACTAGAACAGGTCGCTCAAAGCCTCATC
>WAAF01016952.1:38512-53872 GCA_013400475.1 Tricholaema leucomelas
AGGCTTGAGGTGAGGAGAAAGTTCTTCCCTGAGAGAGTCATTGGACACTGGAATGGGCTGCCCAGGGAGGTGGTGGAGTCGCCGTCCCTGGAGCTGTTCAAGGCAGGATTGGACGTGGCACTTGGTGCCATGGTCTAGCCTTGAGCTCTGTGGTAAAGGGTTGGACTTGATGATCTGTGAGGTCTCTTCCAACCTTGGTGATACTGGGATACTGTGGTACATCTCTGTGACATTGGCAAAAGGCAATTCTTTAGGTATTGGTGTATGATTTCTACCTTTCACAGGCATCTGCTGATCCTTCTCATCTATTTCAGCCTGGAGAAGAGAAGGCTTCCAGTATCTGAAGGGAGCCTACAGGAAAGCTGGGGAGGGACTATTGACAAGGTCTGGTAATGTCAGGACGAGGGGGAATGGGTTTAAGCTGGCAGAGGGGAGATTCCGACTGGATGTTAGGAGGAAGTTCTTTACAGTGAGGGTGGTGAGACACTGGCACAGGTTGCCCAGGGAGGTTGTGGATGCTTCCTCCCTGGAGGGGTTTAAGGCCAGGCTGGATGAGGCCTTGAGCAGCCTGCTCTAGTGGGAGGTGTCCCTGCCTATGGCAGGGGGTTGGAGCTGGATGATCCTTGAGGTCCCTTCCAACCTAAACCATTCTATGATTCTATGATTCTATGATTTAGCCAGGCTGCTGCTTCTGACAGAACTAATGAGTGCCATATTCTACAGCATGTTATAAAAATATGTGTTTCTTTTTGAAAGGGCAATCTCCAGTGAGGTCAGGAAAAATAAACAGCTTATCTCTGTGCTACGTCTCTTTACACATAAAACATTTTCTTACCAAAGACAGCAGTATCACTTCATTTCTAGAGGCACCATTTAGAATGATTGAGGATTTAAATGTGGCCCTTTATTCTGTGATAAAGGTTTCATATGACAGAGACTGATTTGCCATTGGAATGGGCTGCCCAGGGAGGTAGTGGAGTCACAGTCCCTGGAGGTGTTCAAGCAAAGCCTGGATGAGGCACTTAGTGCCAGGGTCTGGTTGACTGGATAGGGCTGGGTGCTAGGTTGGAGCTCAGGAGTCTCTCGTATCAGACTAGCTCCGCTAAAAAATGCAAGCAAGGCAAAAGGCCAATATGTGCCTTTCCCCAAACCCTGCCTCAGACATCCAGTTCATCATTCCCCATCTGCCCTTCCTCCCAGCCCTTCTTCAGACTGCCCTCCTGCACCAGTACTTCATCATGGTCACCAATCTGCGATACAGCTCCTCTATGGGCTTTGCGTTCAAGCTACTCCTGTAGCACTTAGGATCACAGAGGCAAGACACTTCTTCACTTTAAAACAATGTCTTAATTCTCTCTTCCCCACCATGTTACCCACAGTTAGTCCCTCATGTGTTAATTGGTTTTATATCTGTCCAGTTGTCAGTATTCTTAGTACTCTCCCTCTTTTTCAGTACTCCTGCTCAGAATCCCACATTTTCAACTCCAAGACATTTTGGATTATACAGATGGGTTAAAACCAAATCCTTTCTGAATTCTTAAGATTACAATTGCAGCTGAAGCGTATATTTTGCTAAATAGCATGGAAATATTGTACTTTGCTACTCTTTTATTTCTTGCAGATGTGAGTACTTCATATACAAACACATCTAAAAGCCTGCAATTAAAGATATTGTGTTTGATTCCATTATAGGTAAAGACATTTACCTTTTGCTAAAATCCTGCTTGCAGAATTGTTATGGCTTCATTTTCCTTGGTATTGTGCTTCGTTTTCCTACAGAGGTTTAGAGCAGGATTCCTTCAGCGGTCCTCCAAGCTCTCAGCCTTATTTATTGTATTTTATAATCAGAATGATTGGTGTTGGTAGTCTTCAATTTTCTGCACTTAAATATGCTTATGAATTAGAATAGAATCAAGCAGGTTGGAAGAGACCTCCAAGATCATCCAGTCCAACCTATTGCCCAGCCCTATCCAGTCAACTAGACCATGGCACTAAGTGCCTCATCCAGGCTTTTCCTGAACACCCCCAGGGATGGTGACTCCACCACCTCCCTGGGCAGCCCATTCCAATGCCAATCACTCTCTCTGGCAACAACTTCCTCCTAACATCCAGCCTATACCTCTCCTGGCACAACTTGAGGCTGTTTCCCCTTGTTCTATTACTGGTTGCCTGGGAGAAGAGACCAACCCCCACCTGGCTACAGCCTCCCTTCAGGTAGCTGTAGACAGCAATATATATATAAACATATATATATATACACTTGTGCAGACTTTTAACATTAATAAATTGATGTGTCCCAATAAACTTGCTGTATTAACTTTAAAACAAGGCTTATGGCGCTAAGAATTTGCTTGTGCACTGTTGTGCTGTCAATTGGTTGAGGGAATTCAAGCTCTAACTCTTCAATGTGTTACTGCTCTTGGGAGAATACTGATGACTTCTGCCTATGCAGTTAGATGNCCCTTCTCTGGACACGTTCCAGCACATCAACATCTCTCTTGAGCTGAGGAGCCCAGAACTGGACACAGTACTCAAGGTGTGGCCTGACCAGTGTTGAGTACAGGGGAAGAATAACCTTCCTTGTCCTATTTGCCACACTGTTCCTGATACAGGACAGGATGCCATTGGCTTTCTTGGCCACCTGGGCACACTGCTGGCTCATCTTCAGCCTACTATCCACCAGTACCCCCAGGTCCCTTTCCTCCTGGCTGCTCTCCAGCCACTCTGTCCCCAGCCTGTAGCGCTGCTTGGTTTTGTTGTGGCCAAAATGCAGAACCCTGCACTTGGCCTTGTTAAATTTCACTTCTATTCTGTAAAATTTTCATAATTAGATATGTATAATTAAGATTTTCATTAAGGTTGGTTTGAGGTTTTTTCAATTCCCCTTGTCCCAGTAAAAATGACAGATAAATGCCTTGAGACTTTGCAATGCCTTAATTGTTCCCCGAGAGTTCGATTACAGAGTTAGGACCTGATTCATGAACATTTCATGCACCATTTCCTTGCCTTTTTTTTTCTTTTATTATTTAATATTTTGCTCAGATACTTAATATTGCCAGGAAGTGTCAATATTGCTTATTTACATAAACCCCTGGAGAATAATTGCCATGTCTTCCCTCTGTACCTCATTATGCACTACATGCAAAGAAGGGAAACAATCAGCTAATAGCAAGGCATGCAATAGTCTAAGTAACCAAATATATATATATCACAGTCTCACAGTATCATCAGGGTTGGAAGAGACCTCACAGATCATCAAGTCCAACCCTTCACCACAGAGCTCAAGGCTAGACCATGGCACCAAGTGCCACGTCCAGTCCTGCCTTGAACAGCTCCAGGGACGGCGACTCCACCACCTCCCTGGGCAGCCCATTCCAGTGTCCAATGACTCTCTCAGTGAAGAACTTTCTCCTCACCTCGAGCCTAAACTTCCCCTGGCGCAGCCTGAGGCTGTGTCCTCTCATTCTGGTGCTGGCCATCTGAGATATACATATATATATCATGTATATATATATATATAATGTATATATATATGTGTGTGTGTGTGTATATATGTATATATACACATCAGCAGAAGTATACATATATGTTCATATATATGCTATTTTAAACTTTCAGATAGATCATGCCATTGGTCTCAGAAATATATGCCTGACACACCTCAGAGAAGTCACTCTGAATTCACATCTGTGTAATTAGGAAGATATTGAATACTAAGAAATAGCTACCAAAACAATGACCAGTAAAATGTGACCACACATAAGCAGTCTGTTTTTCAGACTTTATATATAGAATCATAGAATCAACCAGATTGGAAGAGAGCTCCAAGATCATCCAGTCCAACCTAGCACCCAGCCTTGTCCAGTCAACTAGAGCATGGCACTAAGTGCCTCATCCAGTCTTTGCTTGAACACCTCCAGGGACAGCGACTCCACCACCTCCCTGGGCAGCCCATTCCAATGCCAATCACTCTCTCTGGCAAGAACTTCCTCCTAACATCCAGCCTAGACCTCCCCTGGTACAACTTGAGACAGTGTCCCCTTGTTATATTGCTGGTTGCCTGGAAGAAGAGACCAACCCCACCTGGCTACAGCCTCCCATGAAACGTGGTTACTACTATGTGTGGGAGAGCAGTTAAAACCATGTTAAAATGATTGGCTTAAGAGCTAGACATAGAGCTACTGCAAGAGGTGTTGCTTCTCTTCTCCATAGAAATGGGATGCTGTGCTGGTTTGAGGCTAATTTTTATTGAGAGAAATTAAATCCTTAGCTGTGAGAATAAAGAAAATAAAACAGCAATAATCTATATCCCTCAGTTTACCACAACTAGTCAAAATATAGATAAGACAGGCACTTTTCACACACTTCTTAGCTCTCACTCCTGGCTGTGCCTTCTTTCTGGTAGTCTGGTCTCTGTGGCTGACTCTGCCTTTAACTCTCTAATCCACCTAACCCTTTTTTTTTCTAACCTCCTTGTCTTTTTTTTTGACATCTCACCTCAGATCTCCAGATTTATCACGTGAGATATATGTGGGTTGATCTGGTTATTTCTGAAGGGAAGGAGAGAGGGAAGGGCAAGGGGGATTGGGTCAGGAGCCCTCCTGGGGACTCTGATTGTTTCTGGGAGAGGTATTCTGTGTCT
This sequence comes from Tricholaema leucomelas, assembly GCA_013400475.1. Taxonomy (NCBI): domain Eukaryota; kingdom Metazoa; phylum Chordata; class Aves; order Piciformes; family Lybiidae; genus Tricholaema lacrymosa; species Tricholaema leucomelas. Next base: position 43,155 of record WAAF01016952.1, read on the forward strand.
GTGTTTCTTTTAATTTGTATATAACTGTATATATTTGTATGTATCTGCTTGTATATTGTGCTAAGCTGTAAACACAGCTTCATTCTTAATTTCATGCTCGGCTGAGTCTAGTCTGGGTGACTTCATCAGAGTGGGGGGACAGGTAAAACCCAAACCATCACAGACCCTCTTGTCTGGGCCTGGTGGAAGAGCTCCTCTCACAACACGTAGTGGTAGTGCAGCTCCCAGCAGAAAGGATGGAGTTGGAAAGCAGCAGTCTGCAACAGTTAGCTCTGACTGGAATGAACTATTGCCAGTTTAGCCTTGCCACTGTATATGACAGTATTGAAATAACTATAGTGCAACATGGTTTGAAAAAACTCCAGTCATAACATATCTATTGTAAAGCAGTCTTTCATTCAGCATAAAAATGGCAAATTTACTTCCTCCACCTTTTCTAATAACTTAACCTACCACTTCACTGTCCAAGAAATCTGTGCTTTGTTAGCCTAAAGGGCACTGTGCATGGCAGAGAATAGAATTGCTAGCTGTACTCTGCCTTGGAGACCCATTCTAGTTAGACAGAGTCTTCTTTCTTGCTCCAACTAGCTGGATTCTTGTCAAAGAAGAAAATCATTCTACAGAATTCCTTTTTGTCACCCTTCAAAACCCTTAATATTTTTTTCTTTGTCAAAAGTGTCAGGCAAAGATGTTGGTGACTGTTCTGCTACTCCTGTGACTGCAGTTGTTAAAGGATTCTATGTCCTCAGAACAAACTCTCAGTGAAATCAGTTCATTATATTTGGTTGTTGCACTACAGTTAAGTCAATCAAACTTTTTTTTTATTTTGAAACAAATACTAATTTCTTGCATTCAAAACAGTAGTGAGGTGGAATTTAGTGGTTTTTCTTTTCCTGTGTGGGTCATATGTTAAAGACAGCCAATAGAGGAAAAGAAATTAGAATTATCTTTTGGCTGCCCAATGCAATATGACCAAAATAAAGGAGAAATGCACAATGAAAACATGAACTTTTAAAATTTTCCTTCCTGTGCTAGTTTGAGCCTAGCTGGGATATTTTGGTGAGAAGAATTAGATGATAGGCTGTGAAAAGGAAACAATGCTGATGTCTGCTTCACTCACAGGCTTGCTGAGATGTAGAAAAACAAGAACAAAAATATAGATAACAGAGGCTTCTCTTCACCAGATTAAAAAGCCCCAGGTCCCTCAGCCTCTCCTCATAGGGCACAAGTTCCAGCCCCTTAATCACCTTCATAGCCCTCCAGTGGACTCCAGCAAATAGATCCTTGTCCCTCTTGAATTGGAGAGCCCCAAATTGAATGCAATATTCAAGATGAGGTCTCACCAGGGCAGAGTAGAGTGTGAGGAGGACCTCCCTCAAGCTGCTGAACACACTCCTCTTAATGCACCTTAGGATGCCATTGGTCTTCTTGGCCATAAGGGCACATTGCTGTCCCATGGATAATTTGTTATCCACCAGCACTCCCAGGTCCTTCTCCACAGGGCTGCACTCCAGCAGATCACCTCCTAGCCTGTACTAGTGCAGTTTATTACTCTTTCCCAGATGCAGGGATCTGCACTTGTCCTTGTTGAACCTCATTAGGTTCCTCTTTGCCCAGCTCTGCAGTCTGTCCAAGTCTCACTGAATGGCTACACAGCCTTCAGGTGTATCAGCCAAGCCTCCCACTTTGGTATTGTCAGCAGACTTGCTGAGTAGACTCTGACCCTTCATCAGTGTCATTGATGATGATGCTGAGCAGGACTGGACCCAGCACTGATCCCTGGGGGACTCCCCTAGTTACAGTTTTCCAGCTGGACTTGGCACCATTGATCACCACTCTTTGCACTCTATTATTTAACCAGTTCCTAATCCACCTGACTGCCTGCTCTTCTATCCCACACTTCCTGAGCTTAAGAGTGGGTGTCAAGAAGATGGGGCCAGTCTATTTTTGCTGGCACCCAGTGGTAAGAAGAGATGCAATGGATATAGACTGGAACCCAGGATGTTCTACCTTGACAGGAGGAAAAACTTTACATGAGGAAACAGGTTGCTCAGAGAAGCTGTGCCATCTCATTCTCTGGAGACTTTCAAAACCTGCATGGACACATTCCTGTGCAACCTGATTTAGGCATATCTACAGTAGCAGAGAGGTTGGATTGGATATCTCTAGGGTCCTCTCAGCTCCTACCATTCTGTGGTTCTGTGAGCTTAAATGTTTTGCTTTACAAATATTCACTGACAGAAAAAAAATCTTGAAGCTAATCTTTCACAGAAATAGCTAAAGAAAACTTATATTGGCTCTTACACCATTGTCCCCTTTGCAATAGAATGCATTCATCAGGAATGGTGTGGTCAGCAGGAGCAGGGAGGTCATTCTGCCCCTGTACTCTGCACTGGTTAGACCACACCTCGAGTACTGTGTTCAGTTCTGGGCCCCCCAGTTTAGAAGGGACATTGAGATGCTTGAGCGTGTCCAGAGAAGGGCAACGAGGCTGGTGAGAGGCCTCGAGCACAGCCCTATGAGGAGAGGCTGAGGGAGCTGGGGTTGTTTAGCCTGGAGAAGAGGAGGCTCAGGGGTGACCTTATTGCTGTCTACAACTACCTGAGGGGTGGTTGTAGCCAGGAGGAGGTTGCTCTCTTCTCTCAGGTGGCCAGCGCCAGAACGAGAGGACACAGCCTCAGGCTGCGCCGGGGGAAGTTTAGGCTCGAGGTGAGGAGAAAGTTCTTCACTGAGAGAGTCATTGGACACTGGAATGGGCTGCCCAGGGAGGTGGTGGAGTTGCGTCCCTGGAGCTGTTCAAGGCAGGATTGGACGTGGCACTTGGTGCCATGGTCTAGCCTTGAGCTCTGTGGTGAAGGGTTGGACTTGATGATCTGTGAGGTCTCTTCCAACCCTGATGATACTGTGAGACTGTGATACTATGATAGAATACTACAACATACTACTCATTGAGACTTCAGTTGTTACAGTAAGTGGCTTACTAATTGTCTCATGCTAATTGAGTGCATTGCATTCACTGTTCTTTAACTGTCACTGGCAATTCACTGTCATGGAGAGGCTGTAGGCTCGAAAATAGGCTTATTTCTATTCCTTGCCTTGTTTTTGCCCTGCCTGGACATGCTCACCTACGCCAGACAGAGGTAAACACGTTGAAGGCACCTAGGGGGAACAGTGGGCTTGGTGCCACTCTGTGTGGCTGCTCAGGGCCCACAGGGCAGTCACGTTGCATAAGCTCACGCGTTGGGCGTGTGGCTTGCTCCTGCTCTTCCCAAATTTGGGGGTACAGGACCTGGGGACCTTTCCAAATATGGCATGTCCCTGCCTGACAACAGAAGCCTGTTGGACAGTGCTATGGCCGACAAACCCATCCATCTCCATACACTGCTTATAAATGGGGCAATCTGAGTAAACAAGGCACCCTCCTTTGCCTTTGGGACACCCCCTGCTTTGCCTTTGGGACACCTCCTCCTTTGCCTTTGGGACACCCCCTCCTTTGCCTTTGGGACACCACCTCCTTTGCCTTTGGGACGCCCCATCCTTTGCCTTTGGGACACCCCCTCCTTTGCCTTTGGGACACCCCCTCCTTTGCCTTTGGGACACCTCCTCCTTTGCCTTTGGGACACCACCTCCTTTGCCTTTGGGACACCACCTCCTTTGCCTTTGGGACCTTCCTTTTGCCTTTGGCTTTTGCCTGTTGCCTCCTGTTTTCGGCTTTCGCCACCCTCTTCATTCTCATCTCATCTGACTTCTGCCTGAGGCTACTGCCTCTGTCCCATGTCAACCTGCGGCGATTCAGCCTGATCTTCTCAGACAGCATGCCCCAGAACCCCAAGAACTGTTATCCCATGGGGATCAACTCTGTGACTGCCTTCACCTCATTTTGGGGACCACAGATACCAAAACTCTGATTTGTGAGTACTTAAACTCTCTTATTCAAGTTGCAAAGGACCTTTACTGACTCCACCAGTGGCACTTTCTGCCACCAGACTCTCTGATTGGAGCTTCCCTAAAACCTATACCAAATTGTTTAACTCGATAGCAAATAGACATTCTGTAGAGTGATTTCCCTAACAGTGTACAAAGGATTTGTGTGGGTTTATTGTATATAAGTTTGGGGAAATTTTTGTATATATTAATAAATTATTTAATAACAATCAAATCAGCCTCGAATCTCCCCAGAATTTAAATTAAACCCCTTCACGACATTCACCTTCAGTTAGGAGCTGAGGAAGTCCTAAATGATGTGATATGTGTTCACATACACAGAAATTACATCTGTCCTCAGCATGAGTGTCCCAGTAAGCTCAAAAGCCCACTCATTTTAAATAAGAAGAAAACTACTAGATTGTTCTTAAGAATTATATTCATCTAAGGTTGGAAATCAGCACTTTTCCCTCCAGGGCCTGAAAAGCTCAGCTGTGCTACTCTAGGCATATCTAAGTACTCCCCTGCTCTCACAGGGGAAAAAACAGTCTCCTCCAAGGAGAGAATGAAAAGGGGTTAGTGCTAATTATTATATGTTGTAAAGATTATTTCCTGGCTATTGTGCTAGTTTGAGCCTAGCTAGAATGTTTTGGTGAGAAGAATTAGATCATAGTCTGAGAAATGAAAACAATGGTGAGGTCTACTTCGCTCACAGTCTTGCTGAGATGTGTAAAAAAGAAAGGCAAAACAAAGATAAAGTCACTTTGCTTGGGCACTTCATGCTGGGCTGTTCTCTCAGCTCTTTGCCTGCTGGGNCATCTCTGATGTGCTATGTCTTCATTTCAGGGGGGATAAATCATCATATGTGGCTTTGTTGGACAGATCACAAAGACAATCAGGCCATGAGATGGATATTTTTCATAATAGCTTAAGAAAACCCACAAACAGCAACCAAAAAAAAGAAAACTAAAGCCCAAAGCTCAACCCTCCCCCCCCCCAAAAAAAAAAAAAACAAAACAAAACCCAACAACCAAACCAACCAACCAAACAAAAACCAACCAAACAAAAAGCCCACACACAAACAAAGAATCAAACAAGAAACAATGTGAGGAGAGATGGGCTGCCCATGGAGGTGGTGGAGTCACCATCCCTGGAGGTGCTCAGGCAAAGCCTGGAGGAAGCACTTAGTGCCATGGTCTAGTTGACTGGATAAGGCTGGGTACTAGCTTGGACTGGATTTTCTTGGAGGTCTCTTCCAAACTGGTTGATTTCATGATTCTATGATTCTATGATCCACAGAGCTGTCCTGCCAGGTGGCTGCAGGAAGGAGTCTTGTGATAGTCCTGCTTTGGCTAAAATTGATGATGGTAGACTAAAACAGCAAAACCATATGGCTTCAAAACATGTTTTAAAAGGTATAGTGGCCAGGAGAAGGCCTTTGCTCAATTAACTGCAAAATAAATACTCAAGTTTACACCACTAAGTATGATAATGTGCCAAATGGAGTACATTCTAAACATGTATGACTATGTTGCTGAATTCTGCACCTAAATTACACTAAACATCACCTAGGAGGCAGAGACAGGTGGCGTTAACATATGAAAAAACAAGAGAGGAACACCTCTGTGAGGTGGAAAAGAATGAAGATTTAGCACAGATGGGGGTGGTTGACAAGCTATGCTCTTTTTTCTCTACCCAAAACAGGGACATCTTCTTGGTAAGGACTGCTCATTCAATGTGCACCTTAACTTTTTCCTGCCATTTCTCTTGTATGTTAGTGTTATTGATAAAGATTTTGTCTCTGATTTAATTTCTCTAGATTTATTAACTTGAGACTGATCATTTGCAGTTAGTGCCTGTATCACTCTGAATGCTGAATTTGTCATATCTGTTGCTTTAATAAATTCAATTCATATATTATATTTTCCTGAAAAAGTCTTTATTGGAGCACTGGAAAAGAGTAAAATGTTGTTTTTGCCAAACAATTTCAGTAAGAGTCCTGAGGCTCTGAGGCAGGCAGATGTTGTGATCACAGGATATTAGGGGTTGGAAGGGACCCAAGGAGATCATCAAGTCCAACCCCCCTGTCGGAGCAGGACCACACAATCTAGCACAGATCACAGAGGAATGCATCTAGACAGACCTTGAAAGTCTCCAGAGAAAGAGACTCCACAAACTCTCTGGGGAGCCTGTGCCAGTGCTCTGGGATCTTTACAGTAAAGAAGTTCTTCCTTGGGTTGAGGTGGAATCTCTTGTGCTGCAACTTACACCCATTGCTCCTTGTGCTAGCCCAGGGAGCAAATGAGCAGAGGCTGTTCTCCTACTCCTGAACAGTCCTCAGGTGCTTAGAAACATTTATTAAATCCCCTCTAAGTCTTCTCTTTTCCAGTCTAAAAAGCCCCAGGTCCCTCAGCCTCTCCTCATAAGCCATGCCCTCCAGTCCTCTAATCATCCTTGCAGCATTCTGCTGGACTCTCTCCAGCAGATCCCTGTCTCTCTTCAACTGGGGAGCCCAAAACTGAACACAGTATTCAAGATGAGGTCTCATCAGGGCAGAGTAGAGTGGGAGGAGAACCTCCCTTGATCTGCTGGACACATTCTTCTCAATACACACCAGGATCCCATTGGCCTTCTTGGCCACAAGGGCACATTGCTGTGCCATGGTTAACTTGTTATCCGCCAGCACCTCCAGGTCCCTCTCCACAGGGCTGCTCTCCAGCAGATCACCTCCCAGCCTGTACTGGTGCAGTTTATTATTCCTTCCCAGGTGCAGAACTCTGCACTTGTCCTTGTTGATTCTCATTTGGTTCCTCTGTGAGACCATGTTATTAATACAAAAATTATCCAGAAGGTTGATGTCAGACTGATCTTGTATTGTGTTGAAAGAATTGTCATGCTTTACTAAGCAACTGTGATGTTTCACTGCAAGGTTCTTGAGGGTTATTGGAGTTTTTAAAAAGACCTTAAGAATAAAAGTGTTTATAAGTTTGGGTATTCTTGGGGAGAGCCAAAATATTGTTTCCTGTGTAACAATACAGAACAGTCTAAATTCTTTAAAGTTGCTAAGATTATGCAAGAGATACTTTAGATAAATCACCACTTTTTCATAAAAGCAATGAATTAAACTGATAAAGCCTCCATGTTCCTACTCTAATACTGCTGTTCCTCTAGAACTGTAATTCCTGGATAAGTGCCATTTTGGTTTCAGTTCAATTCATGTGCATGTATCTGATCAGTTACAGATTACCTGGTTGAGATACACAGCAATGAATGCCAGTTAATTCCTGAGGAATCAGAGAGCACTGTTTGGGTTTTTTTTTTTACCTAGAATAAAATACAAGTCTTAATCAACAGGATAGAAACATTCTTACAGATTGACAAAGATCGTTGATAAAAACACCTGAAAAACATTTTGTAGACACTGCCTCTTCACACACATGATAATCTTAGCTCTTTGTCGAGTTGGCCTCTCTTCTAGGCCGTGTGGGAGAGGGAGAGACACAGGCTTACACCAGTGTGATGCATAAAGGTCAATCCGTTTATTGAAGCTAAGCCTGATACCTACATAGTGGAGTTCGGTACAGGGGTGTGTGCTTTTGGTAGGCTTACATAGGCAGAAATGGGCTGTCCACACACACAGAGGCAGACCTGACCAACTACCCCCCTTAATCCCCCTTTGCAACAACTTAGCCACAACATTGCTTGTTCCCAGGGCTGACCAGCCTGCCCTCTTCACACAGCTCAGCTACAGATAGCAGCTTCTCTGCTAGCCTCCCAAGGCCACCCCTCTGCAGCTGTACCTCCTTATCAGTTCAGTTAATCCTGCTTGCTCTCCTTATTTTCTCAGACTATTCAGTTCTGCCCAGTTCTGCACAACCCTGTTCAAACCCTGGCAGTGCCACATCTGCCTTGTGTGTTTTAATTTAGTGATGATTTTACCTTTTTCTCAGCAAAACATAGCATTTATTCATATAATATGACATGTCTCAATATCACAATGATTATCCAGTTGCTTTATGTATGGTCATCATACCATCTGGTACACAGTTAGCCTTCTTTCTGCATGTGTACCATCTGGAACATCTATCTATAGTCTAATTATTGTACAGATGAGACTTTTTGTTTTCAGAGAAACACCATATTGCCTGCATCCTTCATTGATTGCTTAATTAAAAAAAATGTAATGCAACATAATGCAAACCAGAAACAAACACTTGGCATCTTAGATTACCTGTAGATGTCATATTTTCCCCTATGTTTCTTTTAGGAATTAAACAAAGAAATCTAAGTGTACTTACAACTACTTTGCTATTCATTTTAGTCGAAACAGGATCTATTTTTTTTAGGCAAGATGAGATAACACTTTCAGTTTAAATTTGTTTGGAAGGTGTCTATACACCACACTTTTTAAAACTGATGTAGTTGTAGACCACTCTGTGCAAGGTAAGAGTATCTAAATCCTTACTGAATTAGGAAATTTTGTGTGGCTTTTTATGATGTAGTCACAGCTGCAATGGACAGGGGAAGGGCAACTGACGTCGTCTACCTAGACCTGAGTAAGGCATTCGACTCTGTCCCACATGACATCCTGGTCACCAAACTGGAAAAGCACAGACTGGATGGGTGGAGCACTCACTGGATAAGGAATTGGCTGGATGGTCGCATGCAGAGGGTGGTGATCAATGGCACAATGTCCACCTGGCGACCGGTGACAAGTGGTGTTCCTCAGGGGTCAGTGCTGGGACCAGTGCTCTTTAACATCTTTGTCAGTGATATGGACAGAGGAATTGAGTGCACCCTCAGCAAGTTTGCAGATGACACCAAGCTGTGTGGCACAGCTGACTTGCTGGAGGGCAGGGATGCCATTCAGAGGGACCTGGACAGGCTGGAGAGGTGGGCCCAGGCCAACCTCATGACGTTTAACAAGGCCAAGTGTAAGGTCCTGCACCTGGGTCGGTGCAATCCCAGGCACAGATACAGGCTGGGTGGTGAATGGCTGAGAGCAGCCCTGAGGAGAAGGACCTGGGGGTCTGGGTTGACGAAAAGCTCAACATGAGCCTGCAGTGTGCACATGCAGCCCAGACAGCAACCCTGTGCTGGGCTGCAGCAAGAGCAGTGTGGGCAGCAGGGCAAGGGAGGGGATTCTCCCCCTTTACTCTGCTCTCCTCAGACCCCACCTGGAGTACTGTGTGCAGTTCTGGAGCCCCCAGCACAAGAAGGACATGGAACTGCTGGAGCCAGTCCAGAGGAGAGCCACGAAGATGCTCAGAGGGCTGCAGCAGCTCTGCTATGAGGACAGGCTGAGAGAGTTGGGGCTCTGCAGCCTGGAGAAGAGAAGGCTTCGAGGAGACCTTAGAGTGGCTTTCCAGTATCTGAAGGGAGCCTACAGGAAGGCTGGGGAGGGACTATTGACAAGGTCTGGTAATGTCAGGACGAGGGGGAATGGGTTTAAGCTGGCAGAGGGGAGATTTAGACTGGATGTTAGGAGGAAGTTCTTTACAGTGAGGGTGGTGAGACACTGGCACAGGTTGCCCAGGGAGGTTGTGGATGCTTCCTCCCTGGAGGTGTTTAAGGCCAGGCTGGATGAGGCCTTGAGCAGCCTGCTCTAGTGGGAGGTGTCCCTGCCTATGGCAGGGGGTTGGAGCTGGATGATCCTTGAGGTCCCTTCCAACCTAAACCATTCTATGATTCTATGATTCTATGAAATACAAGTGTGCCAATTCAAATTGGAGGAGGCTCTGAGATGACCTTCTGGTGGCCTTCCCATATCTGAAGGGGCTACAAAAAAGCTGGGGAGGGACTTTATAGGCTATTAGAAAGTGAAAGGACTAGGGTGAATGGAGCAAAGCTGGAGGTGGGGAGATTCAGGCTGGATGTGAGGAGGAAGTTGTTGAGCACGAGAGTGGTGAGAGCCTGGAATGAGTTTCCCAAGGAGGTGGTTGAGGCCCCAGCCCTGGAGATGTTTAAAGCCAGGCTGGTTGAGGCTGTAGCCAGCCTGATCTAGGCTAGGGTGTCTCTGCCCATGGCAGAGGTTTGGAACGAGATGATCCTTGTGGTCCCTTCCAACCCTGACTGATTCTATGATTCTATGATTCTAAATGCATTGAAATCCCTAGTACTTAGCAGAGAGATATGAAGAATTTAGGAGCTCTTGTGCTAGTTTGAAGCTAGCTAGAATGTTTTGGTGAGAACTAGATTACAGGCTGTGAAAGGGAAAAAATGGTGAGGTCTACTTCACTCATAGGCTTGCTGAGATGTATAAGAACAAGAGTATAAACATAGATAACAGAGTTGTTCTCTAGCTCTAGATGGAACAGTTGCTCTCTGTCTGGGCTCCAGGTTGCATCTCTCTAACCTCATCTTCTGTCTCTCTGATTAACCCACTTGCTTCCTAATCCCCCTGGCCGACCCCCCATTCTTCCTTGAGCACAAGGCAATGTCTGAGTTAAAGTAGAGGGGTGGGAGAATGTGCAAGGGCCCTAGATCAGGCTGGCCACAGCCTCATCCAGCCTGGCCTTAAACACCTCCAGAACTCCAGGGGCCTCAACCACCTCCCTGGGCAACCCATTCCAGGCTGTCACCACTCTCATGATGAACAACTTCTTCCTCACACCCAGTCTGAACCTACCCACCTCCAGCTTTGCTCCATTCCCCCTAGTTCTGTCACTCCCTGAGAGCCTAAAATGTCCCTCCCTGGCTTTTTTGTAGGCCCCCTTCAGATACTGGAAGGCCACAAGAAGGTCACCTGGGAGCCTCCTCTTCTCCAGACTGAACAGCCCCAACTCTTTCAGTCT
>WAAF01016952.1:57496-79646 GCA_013400475.1 Tricholaema leucomelas
CATGGCACCAAGTGCCACGTCCAATCCTGCCTTGAACAGCTCTGGGGATGGCCTCGTCGCCCTTCTCTGGACACGTTCAAGCATCTCAACATCCCTCTTAAACTGGGGGGCCCAGAACTAATAATAATAATTCATAAAGTGTTCTACATGACATTCCCAAAGAAATTATGAAACCATGGTGAAACAATGGAATGAAATGTTGTGTCCACAGCCACAAAACAAAGGAACAAACAACAAAAATAGAAACCCCAAAACCCCTAATCAAAACATCATGTGTAGGCAGTCCTTTGGTAACTGTCAGCTTGACACCAAACAGGGTTCTGCAGAGATCTCCTCTGAGTCCAGCCCTTGTTGATAGCTTATAGTAAGACACCTCCAGGCAGAGAACAAACATTTCATATTGAGATTATGCCATTTGTGTGGCATGAAATGTTGAAACAAATGAACAAATCTCATCTATGACCTATTAAGAGTTCATTCAACCACACGAATCATAAATTCATAGAATACATTGGATTGGAAGGGTTTGTTGAAGGTGATCTTGTCCATCCTCCCTGCAGTGTGCAGGGACGTCTTCAACTCGATCAGGTTGCTCACAGTCCCATCATGTTTGATCATGCAAGGCATTTGACACTGTCCTGCACAACATCCTTGTCTCTAAGATGGAGAGACATGGACTTAATAGATAAGGAGCTGGCTAGGTGGACAGATTCAGAGGGTTGCAATCAATGGTCTGGGTGGAAACTAGTGACAAATGGAGTTCCTCAGGGGTCTGTACTGGGTCCAATGCTGTCTAATGTCTTTGTCAGAGATATGGACAGTGTCATTGAGTGCACCCTCAGCAAGTTTGCTGACAACACCAAACCATGTTGTGCAGTACTGACTTGAGGGAAGGGATGCCATCCAGAAGGATCTTCACAGGCTTGGGAAGTGGGCCAGTGATAACTGCATCAGCTTCAACAAGTCAAAGTCCAGAGTCCTATATCTGAATTGGTTCAATCCCAGGCACAAATAGTCTGGGTGCAGAGCGGATTGAGAATAGGTCTGAAGAAAGAAATTTGGGTGTGCTGGTTGGTGAGAAGGTCAACATGAGTCAACAGTGTGCTCATGCAGACCAGAAGGCAAATTTTATCCTAGGCTGCATAAAGAGGAGTGTGGTCAGCAGGTCAACAGAGGTGATTCTTCCCCTTTTCTCTGTTCTTGTGAGACCCCACCTCAAGTACTGCAGCCAGTTCTGGTGTCCCCATCATATGAAAGTCACAGACCTGTTGGAGGCAGTCCAGATAAGGGCCACAAAGATGATTCAAGGACTGGAACACATTCACTATGAGGATAGGCTGAGGGAGATTGGCTTCTCCAGTCCAAAGAAGACTCCAGGGAAGCTTTAGAGCTGAATTCCAATTCCTGAAGGGATCCTACAAGAAGGCTGGAGAGATACTTTTCATAAGGGTATCTTGAGACAGGACAAGAGAGGATGGTTATAAGCCAAGGGAGAGTAGGTTTATACTAGACCTCAGGAAGAAGCTCTTCTGTACAAGGGTAGTGGCACTCCAGAATAGGCTGTCCAGGGAGGCTGTGAAAGTGTTATGCCTGGCAATGTTCAAGGCCAGGTTGGATAATGCCTTGAGCAGCCAAGTCTAATGAAAAGGCATCCCTACCCACAGCAGGGAGGTTGGAGTAGATGATCTCTGCAATCCCTTCTAACATAAGCCATTCTATGATACTTTTCTATGACCCAACCAATTCCTTATCCACTGAACAGTCCACCCATCAAATCCACATCTCTCCTGTTTGGAAAGAATGATGTTGTGGGGTGACTGTGTCAAAGGCTTTACAAGAGGCCAGATAGTTGAATCCATCAGTCTCTTGGCCACTGGTGTAATCTCATGTAAGATGCACAAACTTGTTTGCTATTCACTTTCCTTATTTCCCATGGCACTTCAGCTTCTTTATCTTTTGGGCTAGACAAACAGGATGGAGTATAGAGAAAAGCAACAGAAACAAGAGATTTAAAAGTTGATACACTAGAAAATGTTCAAAAATAGATGTTCTTGTTACTTAGTATAAGCTACTGCTGCCCTAGAAGACTGTAGTGATAGGCAGAGAAGAGTTGATTAATGATAGTATTACTCTACTGATTACTTTTTTTATAGACAGAATGAATAGCTTTTCCTCCAGACTCAGGGAGGTTTGGTCAAGGTGTAATGAGTTTTGTCTGCAAGAGAATATAAACTGGGAGACAGAAGTTTTTTTCACACATATAAGCATAATAATTATTTACCTAGAATGGTTAGGAATCTCTGCCAGTAAACACTTCTTCAAAGTGGTTGGACTTACCTTTGAGGCTGTGATGATGTGATGGTTTGGGTGTCCCCCGCCCCCCCACACTTTTAGAAATCACCCAGACTAGACTCAGTTGGCTCTGGAAATTTGAATGAAGCTTATATTTACAGCTGGCACAATGTACAAGCAGATAGTTACAGTATATACAGTTATAGACGGAAATAGACAAGGTAAAAGGTAATACAGACACAATTCCCCTCCCAAAAACCTGAGTCCCCAGGAGGGGCTCTCAACCACCCCTCACCTTCCCCCTACCCCTCTCAACCTTACCCCAGTCCCAAGGAAGAATGGAGGTTCGGCCAAGAGGGTTAAAAAGCAAGGTGAAGCAGCCAAGCAAAGGAGGGTGAGGTTAGAAAGCAAGATGGAGTCCAGCCAGCAGCCTCAGCTTCTCCCCAGCAGGCAAAGCTCCCCAGCGAAGAGAAGAAGCAAGTGACCTAATCTTTGTTTTGCCTTTCTTCTTTACACATCCCAGCAAGACTGTGAGGGAAGTAGACCTCACCATTGTTTTCATTTTACAGCCTATCATCTAGTTCTTCTCACCAAAACATGCTAGCTAGGCTCAAACTAGCACAGATGAAATCTGAGAATGCTAAACAACGAGTGATATTAATAAGAATCCATATTGTGGCTTGGTTTTTTTTACACTGTCTTGGGAATATGAAATTGAACTAGAAAGGCATTATTTGATGCTGATTATAATGCTGGTGAGTAATAAACAGAAACAGTTGCACTTCAGTTTCTTTGTCAACACATGCAACAAAGAAAAGCAATCCATTAAATGCAATGTAATTATAGGAAAGGGGAAATCCTGATTCCTTCCCAAGTATTTTAACACTTAGGGAAAGGAATTAAAATGTACATGTAATTGCACGTGCAATTGCTTGAAAAGTTCTTATTTGTTACCAAAGGAAGCATGTAAATACCCTAGCTAAAACAGGCTAAGTGAATCAAGAGCACATCAATTGTAACAATGGGGAGAAGCTTATCATCTTAATTACTTCCCATCACATTATAGAAGTTGTGTCAACAAATAAAACAAAAGAATCACTCAAGAGTCCAAGACCTACCTATCATATTCCAGGAGGTCCTTAAACACCTCCAGGTTGTGGATACTTCCTCCCTGGAGGCATTTAAGGCCACGCTGGATGAGGCCTTGAGCAACCTGCTCTAGTGGGAGGTGTCCCTGCCTATGGCAGGGGGTTGGAGCTGGATGATCCTTGAGGTCCCTTCCAACCTAAACTATTCTGTGATTCATTCTGTGATTCTATATTCATTGTTCATGAAGCATATAAAATGGAGGTGAATAATAAGCACAATTTTGTGGTGCTTCTCCTGAACCAGTTGAAAAAGGAAACAGACTTATGCCAATGAACTAACATTTTACTCTTGAAGATGTAGTCTTTTATACAAAAGATGTAGTCTTCTGTATAAAAACAAAGTTAAAAGAACCAAAAACCTCCAGGAAAACTAAAAGCTCAATGACTAAATGTTAAAAACACAACCCCAAAACCAAACAGACTAATGCCAATGAACTAACATTTTACTCTTGAAGATGTAGTCTTTTATACAATAGATGTAGTCTTCTGTATAAAAAGAAAGTTAAAAGAACTGAAAAACCTCAAGCAAAACTAAAAGCTCAACCACTAAATGTTAAAAACACAAAGCCCAAAACCAAACCCAAAACCCCACCAGAAACATTAACTCAAAAAACCCTCTTCCACCATTCTAGTGAAATAAAATCTATTACTTATGAATCAATTACAAAACTCACAGAGATCCAATTGTGAGAGAAGAAACACTGAAATACAAAAAACATTACACCTGTAAAAAAAACATAAACACAAATTAATGCACTGGATGATCTTGGAGGTCTCAACCTGGTTGGAAGAAACCACAGTACACACCTTGAGAACTGTGTCCAGTTCTGGGCTCCTCAACTCAAGAGAGATGTTGAGGTGCTGGAACGTGTCCAGAGAAGGGCAACAAAGCTGGTAAGGGGCCTAGAACACAAACCCTATGAGGAGAGGCTGAGGGAGCTGGGGGTGTTTAGACTGGAGAAGAGGAGGCTCAGGGCACACCTCATTGCTGTCTACAACTACCTGAAGGGNGCCTCCCTTCAAATTTGATTTACAAGAATATTTACTGACCTTTCCTCCACTTAATTTTTACATTTTCCTTTCTTTTAAGTTAAGAAACTGTTTATAAACAGAGAGATCCACCAATATAACTGGCTATTTTGTATTGTAACAAAGGGATATGCACAACAGTTGGCAGGCATTGTGTTCTGTGCGTGCTGCGGTTCTCAGTAAGGATGATAGTTATTCACCACCAGCTGTTTATAGTACAATAATGATTGTGGACCAATTGACCAGGGATTATTGCTTCCTTCCTACTTAAGGTGAAGTGTTTACACATTCTATGAATATTGCTGATGAGGAGTCCTGTGAGAAAAGGCTGGAACCACACTCTAATCAGATAGTTTGCAAAAAACCTTCAAACATCTATGGTTTTCATTTTTAATCCTGATCTACATAATGTAATGCTCCAAATCATTGAAAAATAGGAGACAATTTATCCATCCACCCATAGAAAATCAAGAAAATCAAGCCCTCCAGAAACAACCCTCCAAAATCACTGGAAAACAATTTATTAATGCAGAAATTTCCAACCCTTAGGAATTAAAATATGTTGGAAACATTAACTCATGAAAAGAATCAAATCTGATCACAAACTTATTAATACAGAAACTTCCAACCTCTAGGAATTAAAATGTGTTGAAAATATTAACTCAAGAAAAGAATCAAATCTGATCACAAACATATTAATACAGAAACTTCCAACCTTTAGGAATTAAAATATGTTGGAAACATTAACTCAAGAAAATAATCAAATCTGATCACAAACTTATTAATGCAGGAATTTCCAACTTTTAGGAATTAAAGTGTTGGAAATATTAACTCAAAAAGGAATCAAATCTGATCACAAACTTATTAATGCAGGAATTTCCAACTTTTAGGAATTAAAGTGTTGGAAATATTAACTCAAAAAGGAATCAAATCTGATCACAAACTTATTAATGCAGGAATTTCCAACTTTTAGGAATTAAAGTGTTGGAAATATTAACTCAAAAAGGAATCAAATCTGATCACAAACTTATTAATGCAGGAATTTCCAACTTTTAGGAATTAAAGTGTTGGAAATATTAACTCAAAAAGGAATCAAATCTGATCACAAACTTATTAATGCAGGAATTTCCAACTTTTAGGAATTAAAGTGTTGGAAATATTAACTCAAAAAGGAATCAAATCTGATCACAAACTTATTAATGCAGGAATTTCCAACTTTTAGGAATTAAAGTGTTGGAAATATTAACTCAAAAAGGAATCAAATCTGATCACAAACTTATTAATGCAGGAATTTCCAACTTTTAGGAATTAAAGTGTTGGAAATATTAACTCAAAAAGGAATCAAATCTGATCACAAACTTATTAATGCAGGAATTTCCAACTTTTAGGAATTAAAGTGTTGGAAATATTAACTCAAAAAGGAATCAAATCTGATCACAAACTTATTAATGCAGGAATTTCCAACTTTTAGGAATTAAAGTGTTGGAAATATTAACTCAAAAAGGAATCAAATCTGATCACAAACTTATTAATGCAGGAATTTCCAACTTTTAGGAATTAAAGTGTTGGAAATATTAACTCAAAAAGGAATCAAATCTGATCACAAACTTATTAATGCAGGAATTTCCAACTTTTAGGAATTAAAGTGTTGGAAATATTAACTCAAAAAGGAATCAAATCTGATCACAAACTTATTAATGCAGAAATTTCCAACCTTTAGGAATTAAAATGTGTTAAAATTATTAATGGGCTGCCCAGGGAGGTGGTGGAGTCACCATCCCTGGGGGTGTTCAGGAAAAGCCTGGATGAGGCACTTAGTGCCATGGTCTGGTTGACTGGCTAGGGCTGGGTGCTAGGTTGGACTGGATGATCTTGGAGCTCTCTTCCAACCTGGTTGATTGATTCTATTCTATTCTATTAATGCTGAGCCATTTATCCTGGTGGTGAAACAGACATTCAAAAATTCTATTAAGATGCAAAGACAATCTGCCTAACACAAATGATTGATCTTAAAGTTACGTTTGCTTCTCTCAAGGAGTGGTATTTTTATGGTACACTCTCCCATTGACATTTTGACAGGTGTCTGAGTTATAGCACTGAGCATCAAGGAATTCCCAGAGACTAGATTCTCAGCAGATGTAAATCAGCAGAGCTAAAATGCATTAGAGCCATAATTATATCACCTAACAATCTGCTCTCACATACCTGCTTCCCTACTGAAACTTCTTTCAAGTCAGCAGTGTGTACCCTTATTGTTTTAGTATCGTGCTGTACTGACTCCTAGAAGTTATATGCCAAGTGTGTTGGGTTAAGGAACTTCCCACACCCCCCACTATTGAGATTTACCAGACCAGCTTCAACAGCTTGGAAGTAAGATAAAGCTATATTTACAGCAAAGTTAATTACAACATGTTTATAAGTAACTGAAGGCTGGCCAGGAGTGGAGGGGACAGGCTCTGCTCACTTGCTCCCTGGGCTAGGACAAGGAGCAATGGGTGTAAATTGCAGCACAAGAGGTTCGACCTCAACACATGGGAGAACTTCTTTACTGTAAGGGTCCCAGAGCACTGGCACAGGCTTCCCAGAGAGAATGTGGGGTCTCCTTCTCTTTCAAGGCCTGTCTGGATGCGTTCCTCTATGATCTGTGTTAGATAGGATTGTCCTGCTCTGGCAGGGGGGTTGCACTCGATCTCCTTGGGTCCCTTCCAACCCCTAACATCCTGTGAGCCTGTGAAAGATATATTTACAAGTATTCAGAATCACAGAATAGAATCATAGAATCAGTCAGGGTTGGAAGGGACCATAAGGATCATCTAGTTCCAACCCCCCTGCCATGGGCAGAGACACCCTAGCCTGGATCAGGCTGGCCACAGCCTCATCCAGCCTGGCCTTAAACACCTCCAGGACTCCAGAGGCCTCAATCACCTCCCTGGGCAACCCATTCCAGGCTCTCACCACTCTCATGCTGAACAACTTCCTCCTCACCTCCAGGCTGAATGTCCCCACCTCCAGCTTTGCTCTATTCCCCCTAGTCCTGTCACTCTCTGAGAGCCTAAAAAGTCCCTCCCCAGCTTTTTTGCAGGCCCCCTTCAGATCCTGGAAGGCCACAAGAAGGTCACCTGGGAGCCTCCTCTTCTCCAGACTGAACAGCCCCAACTCTTTCAGTCTGTGCTCACAGGAGATGTGCTCCAGCCCTTTGATCATCCTTGGGGTCCTTCTCTGGTCATGTTCCTGCATCTCCAGATCCCTCTTGTAATGTGGGCTCCAGAACTGGATGCAATACTCCAGGTGGGTTCTCACCAGAGTGGAGTAGAGGGAAGCAATCACCTCCCTCGACCTGCTGGCCACACTTCTCCTGATGCAGCCCAGGCTCTGGCTGGCCTTGTGGGCTGCAAGTGCACACTGCTGGCTCATGTTGAGCTTCTCATCCACCAGCACTGCCAAGTCCCTCTCCTCAGGGCTGCTCTCCAGCCACTCACTGCCCAGCCTATATTGGGCTCTACCTAGATGCAGGACCTTGCACTTGGTCATGTTGAACCTCATGAGATTGGCTTGTGCCCACCTCACCAGCCTGTCGAGGTCCCTCTTGATGGCATCCCTGCCCTCCAGTGTGTCTGCTGCACCACACAACTTGGTGTGGTCAGCAAACTTGCTGAGGATGCACTCAGTGCCTCTGTCCATGTCACCAACAAAGATGTTGAACAAGACTGGTCCCAGGACTGATCCCTGAGGGACTCCACTTGTCAGTGGACTCCACTTGGACACAGACCCATTGACAGCCACTCTTTGGTGAGGTCATAAAGCCAGTTCTTTATCCATCTACTGGTCCACCCATCAACCCCATGTTTCACCAGCTTGGGGACCAGGATGTGGTGCAGGACAGTGTCAAAGGCCTTCCTCAGGTCCAGGTAAATGACATCAATTGCTCACCCCTCATCTCTTAATGTTGTGACCTGTTTATGGGAGACCATCATTTTTACAATTCCATATGATTTAGAAATAATAGAAAAATCCAAACTCCCCCCAGACAAATAAAAGAAGCCCAGAAGGGGCCCAAACCCACCTTCTCTCTCCTAGGAAGCAAAGCTTACTTGTGATCTTTTAGCTGAGGTTAGTGGAGAGATTAGAGCAGTGCAAAGGAGAAGTGAATAGATTCAATGCTTCAAAGAGGGCAAAAGAGGGACAAATTGTTTACATTTTGACTTTTTATCCCCTTTAGTGAACCAATGAATGATACAGACTTTATTATTGCTGTTCTTTTCTATCCAATGATCTGATTTCTCTCATTAGAATATTCCAATCAGCCTCAAACCAACACATCAAGCCTGTGAAACAATGCAAAATCTGTCACACTAGAATCAATGACATTTTTGTGGTGGGTCTGCACACAGCCTGTAATATTTTGTGTCCACCATACATCCAGATTTTTCACTCAGTCTTGTATTTGCTCTGTGGCCTATTTTGCTTTTAACTAAGAGTAGATCTGTTGAGAGCTGGAGGGTCATTCTTTTATGACAAAGCATCCTCTTTGTCATGCTTTCTTTTTGTCATTTTGAAAACATGGCAGTTTTGCTTTAAATGAGATGTTCTGGGCCACTGCATTCTTAGTTTGGTCACGATGCCTGGATTTCAGTGTTGAGAAGTCATTGCTGCCCTGCAGGATGTCCACGAATCCAGGACAAATGGGCACATCACCAAGTGCTGGAACTGATAAAATCTAAAGTAGTAGTACAGAAGGTAGTTTGCTGCTTCTTTTTGGCACCATCTCAAAGTATGTTAAGGAAAAGAGGCTTGTCACGAATAGTCAGCATGGACTCATCAAAATGAAGTCATGATGGAACTAGATGGATAGACAATGAGAGGGCAGTGAATGTGATCTGCTTCCACTTCATCAAGGCTTTCAACACTGTCTCCCATGGCATCCTCACAGCCAAGAGCAGATTGAATGATTGGGCAGTGAGATTGACTGGGAACAGGTTAAAGAACAGGACTCAGAGAGCTGTGGTCAGTGGGAAAGAGTCCAATTAGAGTCCTGTGGCTACTCTTGTCTCCCAGGGATAAATACTGTGTCCAGCCCTATTAAATATATTCATAAATGATCTGGACAAATGTATATATTGTACCTTCAGGAATTTTGCTGATGATGCAAAACAGAGGAGTGGTGACATGCCAGAAGGCTGGGCTGCCATCAGTGTGGCATAGGCAGGCTAAAGAGATGGGTGTGGAGAAACCTGATGAAAATCAATAGAGACAGGTGTAAAGTGATTCATCTGGAGAAGAACAGCCCCATGTATCGGTACAGGCTGGGGGCTGATCTGCTGAAGGACCTGGGACTTCCAGTGGACAACAGGATGACCATGACCCAGCAGTGTGCCCATGTGACCAAGAGTGCCCATGGAATTCTGGGGTGAATCCAGAGTGTGGCAAGCAGGTTGAAAGATGTTATCCTCCCTCTCTGTTCTGGTGAGGCCACATCAAGTATACTGAGTCCAGTTCTGGGCTCCCTGGTTAAAGAAAGCCTGGAGAAGAGGAGGCTCAGGGGTGACCTCATTGCTGTCTACAACTACCTGCAGGGAGGTTGTAGCCAGGTGGGGTTGGTCTCTTCTCCCAGACAACCAGCAACAGAACAAGGGGACACAGCCTCAAGTTGTGCCGGGGGAGATCTAGGCAGGATGTTAGGAGGAAGTTGTTGGCAGAGAGAGTGATTGGCATTGGAATGGGCTGCCCAGGGAGGTGGTGGAGTTGCTGTGCCTGGAGGTGTTCAAGAAAAGCCTGGATGAGGCACTTAGTGCCATGGTCTAGTTGATTGGACAGGGCTGGGTGCTAGGTTGGACTGGATGATCTTGGAGGTCTCTTCCAACCTGGTTGATCCTATGATTCGATGACTCTATGACTTGCTGGAGAGGGTACATAAAAGGGTTATGAAGATGACTAGGGGACTAGAGCACCTCCCTTGTGAGGAAAGATTGAGAGAATTTATCTTTTTTAGTTTGGAAAAGAGAAGACTGAGGGGCGATCTTATCAATGCTTACAAGTCCTTAAAGGATGGGTGTCAGGAAGACAGGAGCAGTCTATTTTTCAGTGGAGCCCAGTGACAAGACAGGGGGTAATGGGCACAAACTTAGACATAAGTAGTTTCATCTAAACATGAGAAGGAACTTATTTAATTTAAAGGTAGTGGAGCACTGAAACAGGTTGGCCAGAGAGGTGGTGGAGTCTCCATCTCTGGAGACATTCAACACTCACTAGGATGTGTTCTTTACATGAACCTGCCTTGCCAGGGGGATTGCATCAACGATTTTCAGAAGTCCCTTCCAATTCCCACATTCTGTGATTCCCCAAGAGTTCAGTTAACCTAAAATTTCATCGTCTATTCTTGAGGGACTTCCACTATCAAAGAAGTCTTAATTTGTTCAAAACAAGATTTGGAAGTTGTCACAGATGAATGAAAGCAATAAAATACCATTTTTTTTCTAAACAAATTCTAACTGCACTTGTTATTTCTAGGTGGGGAATGACATAAACCCAGTACAGGCAACCACACATGTAAGTGCTTTTGAGACAGTAGAAAATAGCAAGAAATTAAAAGCCAAGGACAAGTGAATGTGGTGGTTTGAAGATGAAGGGGAAATCTTGACTCACAGCCATAGCATGCACTCCATATTACATTTTACAGAAGGCTAGAAATAGCCTCATTTTTTTTCTGCATATGAAGCAGCGGCTAAGTGCTTTGATATTTCCTCACAGGCAACTTGAGAAAGTAGCCTACGTAGAGATTCCTTGAGAAGCGTTATGATGTTCTTCTATTTCACATACATTTGAAGGATTTAAGCTTTGTAGCACTTGTTAAAGGTCTGTGTTCTATTAAGTGAAGGCTGTGTTCAATACATAATGCATAGTAATAGGCAGTTAATATATAAAACAGAGCAAAATGCAACAAATGCCTTCCTTTGGACTCCAAGACTGGGAGTATGGAGTACGCTGAAGGCAATCAGCGCTTGTATTTAGCTGAAGGGAGGTTGTAGCCAGGTGGAGTTGGTCTCTTCTCCCAGGCAACCAGCAACGGGACAAGGGGACACAGTCTCAAGTTCTCAAGTTGTGCCAGGGGAAGTATAGGCTGGATGTTAGGAGGGAGTTCTTCACAGAGAGAGTGATTTGCCATTGGAATGGGCTGCCCAGGGAGGTGGTGGAGTCACCGTCCCTGGGGGTGTTCAGGAAAAGCCTGGATGAGGCACTTAGTGCCATGGTCTGGTTGACTGGATAGGGCTGGGTGCTAGGTTGGACTGGATGATCTTGGAGCTCTCTTCCAACCTGGTGAATTCTATTCTATTCTATTCTATTCTATTCTATTCTATTCTATTCTATTCTATGAGTGTCACTGCTGTGGGTGTAATGAATGAACAGATTTTTTACTATGCAGGAAACTGCATCCAGCTGCAAACAACATAAATGCCATTTTCTAGTAGATTTTGGGGGTAGCATACACAGTCTAGAAATATTTAGATATTTCAGCAAACAAATTGCAGGGAATAAAATCACTTCTGAGGATGAAGCAACAAAGTTTCTTCTTTATAGCTGCCTTTCTTTTTTTAATGCTCCATGAGCCATCTGTGCATACGTAGCCCAAGTACCTCTGAGACTAAATGTTAATTCAGTGAGATACAGAAAAAGGAAAAGTAATGCATTGAGCTACTTCAAGAAAGAGAATCTTTTACACCTAAGCTACAAGGAGTACACTTAAAGGATGTGTCGTGGAGGGCCCATAGGCCCGAAAACAGACTTGCATATGCCTTGCCTTGCCTGGACATGTTTTTCCTGCACATAATCAGAGGTAAGCACATGGCCAGCACAGAGGGGCACAACGGGCCTGGTGCCACGTGCAGTCTGGCCTGCCCAGGCTTTAGGTTGTGTAAGCCCCCACATGCTCAGCTCACGCTTGCCAGGTGCTAGGCCCATGTGAGCCCCATGTTTGGAAAGTCCAGGCCTGTGGCTCCTTGCCTATTATGGCAAGGTTGGCTGACTGCAAGCCTGATTGGTTATTGGTGGCTAATGAGACCACTGATCTGGGCCTACAGTTAATAAATAGAGGTGCATTCACCTGCCAGCATTCCCCTTTTGCTCGCCAGTGCATGCACTCAAGCCTGTCATTACGGAGCTCAGACTCCCCGTGCAGCCGTGCACCCCACTGCACGCCCACTGCCTTATTGCCTGCTGTGTGCCATCGCCACGAGTCACCAGGTGCAGACTCACTTGTCTGCACGGGATCGTCTTCCCTCTGACCCGCCAGCAAATCCTGCCTACGAGTTCCCTGGATGCAGCAGCCAGAAGGACCCAGCAGCTACGGTCGGAGACTGTTGCCCCTGAAGCCGGGAGTATTCCAGCCTCGGAGTCCACGGGCAGAGACCCTGAGGAGTTGGACGCTTTACATAGGCTGTGGCGTAGCCCAGAGGGTGATTTATAATTAATCAAAACAGTGAGTAAATACCTCTGTAATTTCTATTGTGCCTGCCACAGAGCAGAAAGCTTGCAGCCCACTCTGCTGGGCAAATACTATATAGACCCCAAGCGGCAGTAGCCGCGGGGAAAACTCTCTGTTTAGTAGCTGTGCTGGTCATTGTAATAGAGTTATTAATAAGCCGTTTGTTGTGGTATTTTTCCCATAAGGTCTTTCATAACCGTGAGAACCCATTTAATATTAAATATAGTGGTTGGGGGGTGTTGAGAGTTAAGAATATTGAGTTTAATAAACATATATTTTTATACAAAATTATCTCGCACCGACTGATTTCTCCCCTTCGCCACGAACGGGCGATAAGGGCAGAATTCCCCTCCGCGACAGGATGGTTCTCACTTTCCTTCTTTCTGTGGCTTCCCTGTAAAGGCTGCAACAAGCAACTTCACAGGATCATAGAGTGGTTGAAATTGGAAGATCTCTGGAGGTTGTCTTGTCTAAACCCTTTACTCAGCAAGAGGTGACTTCCTAGAACCATGTCCAGATGGCTTTTGAATATCTTCATGGATGGAGATTCCCCAGTGTCACCTGCAATGGTGCTCAGTCATTGACAAAGAAGAAGTGTTTCCCAGTGTTCCAAGCAGAACTTCCTGTGTTTCAGTTTTTTGTGCTTTGCCTCTTGTCTTTTCACTTAGTATCATTGACTGTGCCTGTCTCCCTCTTTTGCAGAACTTCTCTTCAGGTCATTTTCTTTTAAAGCTGCTTTCCAGAGAGTCAGCACCCAGCATATATTTGTGCTTGGGTTTGTTCTTCTCCAGTTGCAGGACTTTTCACTTCCTGCTATTGAACTTCATAAGCTTCCTTCCCATCAGCCCATTTCTCCAGCCTGTTGAGGTCCCTCTGGGTGGCAGTACTACCTTCTGGTATATCAGCCACTTCTCCCAGATTTGTTTTTATCAGCAAACTTGCTAAGGGTATACTCAGCTCCACCATCAAGGTCATTAATAGAGATGTTAAACAGGGCTGGACTCAGTCTTGACTCCTAAGGTAACCACTAGTTACTGGCCTCCAACTAAACTGTCATGCTGATCACTGTCATCTAGGCCAGCTGTTCAGACAGTTTACAGTCCACTTTGCTGTCTGCTCATCCAATGCATACTTCATCATGAGATGACTTCTTTATGGCAGATGATGTTGAAAGCCTTATTGAAGTCCAGGCAGACAATATCCATTGCTCTCCCTTTGTTTACCATCATCATCTCCTCTCGATGAATCTTTGCTGACTGCTCCTGATGATTTTCTAGTTGTTCATGGCTCTGGTGATTTTCTTGTTGTTCATGGCTCTGAAAATAGTTTTCAGGATTAGTTGATCTATCATCTTCCCAGGAATTGGTATAAGGCTGACTGACCTGTACTTCCTCCGATGCTCTTTCTTGTCCTTTTTGAAGATAGGAATGGCATTTGCTTTTCTCCACTTCTTCCAGCCACCATGATCAATCAAAGATTATTGAGAGAGGCCTCACAACAACATTAGCCAGCTCCCTTAGTGCTCATAAGGGTATCCCATCAGGCCCCATAGATTTATTTATGTCCATTTCTCTTACATAATCCCTGACCTGAACTTCTTGCACACAATTTTCTTGTTCCAGATTTATCCATTATTCTCTGAGGCCTGGGAATCCTGAAGGCTGAGTTTGCTATTGAAGTCAAAAGCAAAGAAGGCTTGAAACATTCCAGCCTCTTCCAGGCCCTGTATCACTAGATCCCATGCCTCATTCACCAGTGGGCCCGCATTCTCCCTAGGGTCCCTCTTGTCACCCGTCAACTTACAGAAGTCTCTTTTGCTTGTGACATCCCATGTTAGACTCAGTTTAAGGTGAGCTTTGTCTTTCCTATGTGCCTTTAAAGCAAGAGTTCAAATACAGAGGAAGTCTGTGCCAGCACAGGGCCCATGCACCTTTTCCAGCAAGAGTTCTGCACAAACTCCATTGTTGATACCTACTCTGGTGCGGTTGTCTGAAGGGACTGCTAAGGGGCAACCATCTTCAACACTGTTTTGTCTAGGGATTTTAGAGGAATCCCTTTTCCAGTGCCTGAAACACCTCTTCACCTTCCTACTTCTGTGTTCTTACACTTTTCCCCTCAACTCTCACTATTGGGCATCATTTTGCCCTTCCTTCTTTATGTCTGCTTGTGATGGTTTGGCTCTGACTCAGGGCGAGATGCCCACCAAAGTCACCCTATCACTCCTCTTCTTAGATGGACAAAAGAGAGACAAAATGTAACCAGAGGCCTGTGAGTCAAGATAGCAGCAATTTAATAGGATTGAAAGCAAAAGCAAAGGCCACATGTGGAAGCAAAAGTAAAAAAGGATGTTTTTCTCCACTTCCCAACAACAGGTGATGTTTGGTCACTCCCGAGGAAGCAGGGCTTCAATATATGTAGCGGTTGCTCCAGAGGACAGATGCCATCGACAAATGCCTCCACACTTCATTCTTTCACTTAGCCTTTATATCTGAGCTGACTTGATATGGTATGGAATAGTCTCTTGGTCACATTGGGTTAGTTATCCTCTTCCAAGATCTTGCCTATCCTTCAGCTCACTGTTGCGGGGGCTGGGGTTAGGGCTGGGGTAGGGAGGTGAGTGCTGGAGAAGCACAGCCTTGGTGCTTGGCTCAGCAACAGCCAAAACACTGTTGCTTTATCAACACCCAGCTACATCATGCAGAATAGTACTATGGAAGATGTTCTGGGGAGAGTAACTTCAGCTCAGCCAAAACCATGGAATACCTTCAGGCCGCAGCCAGTTGTCAAGGTGGGCTGTGTTTATGAAAGCTGGAGTGCGTGGAAGAATACTCTCTACTGCCTTCTTGTCCCACAGTGTCCTTCTCCCAGGCACACTCTCTTCTGGAGTTGGGCACTTAGAAAAGATGCCAGTGAGAAGCTCATGTCTCCATCTGCAGATGGACTACACATGCATGAGGAAGCAGCTGCTGGAGGACATGCACTGCTACCTCCACCATCATGAGGATGAGCTGAGGAGAAATCAGGAGCCCAGCCTCCTACACATCCTTCTGGTTCTAGATATTGGTGAAATCAGTCAGGAAGGTTATGCCTCAGTCATGGCACTGCTTGATAATAATGCTGTCCTCCAGTTGGACTTGAAACCTCCAGCTAATCAATGCCTCCAAGATAACTCTTTCCACAGAGATGAGGTTTGCCTTCCTAATCACTGAATAGGTAGAGGCCAGAATTACCAGCAGCACAAGGCTGCCAGAGAGCTGTGCTGTGGCATCTAGTTCTGCAGGCATATGGCCAGGTGTGCCTAGCACAACAGCTTCCACTCAGATATCTGGAGCTCTTCACCTGTATACCAGTGGGCACAGACCTGCCCACCCATGCTTTAAAAACAGCTATGATACATTTTTTTACAACCATCAAGCTAGCATAGGAGAAATTTTCTGCTCCTGTTGGATGATAGCCAGAGACAGCTGTCCATCTCCACCTCCTCCTTGGTCTTTTCTCTGACCTTCTGCACAGCCAGCTTCCTTAACTTCTTCCAGAGACTGACTCAGGAGCCAGTTTTCTATTCCCTGGACTACTGCATGAGTTCAAGGACATACAAAATTGTCCCACAAGTCCACTGACCTCCAGATATTGGTAGAAGTCTTCGCACACAGAGTTTTGTTTGCAGGGCTCACAGGTGACAGCAGATAATGACCACATATGCTGGAGAAAAAGCAGATGGGATAGGCACCATGAGTGCAAAACGAGGCTGTGGCTTCTCAGCAAGAGTCTCAGGCCTGAGCCAGTGCAGAGCAGGGACTATGAAAGCAAGAGGTGCATAAGGCAAGACGCTAACTAACTTTTCCTTGTTAGGATTATTTAATCCAATGCTCTAGTATTTCACTTCCTAATGAGCATTGCTTTTCTGTAATTAAGTTATTGGTTTCTATAGAGAGATGCTGTAGATAGGAGGTTCATAATTAAAACATCAACAAGTTGCAGATTTTGGCTACATCCGCATGATCTTAGTGACTCTTACAGCTTTTCAAGTATGTCATGTGAACAGATTTCAGATGGAGAATGCCACAGAAGGTGAGAGAATAGAAAACTGCTTTGGTGTGGTAGATACAGCTGCAAAACAAAGCCCACCAGCTAAATGCTATAAACCATGCATTACAGCTCTTCTGGTGGCATTCTGAAAATAATTATGATGGTGCACTGTCAGAAAGATTCACTGCACTAATTATGTTCATCACCAACTGACAACCTACCTAGGCAAACCCTTTTAAAATCTGAGCCTCCTACAATAATAATAAGCATTAAAGAACAAAATATATGGATCCCAAGAGTCAGATGCACAGCATAATAACTTAGCACTGCTATAAACTGTAAATCTTTACGCATGCCTATTGGCAATGATGTCCTATAACTGTCAGCACAGGCTCTTGTTTTCTAACTTCATCAGTAATGCTCCTCTTCATTACAATATGCAACCTAACATCAACTGTACTCACATAAAGATTTTTTTTTTTAACAGAAAACCAAGATTTTCTCTTGGGATGGGAAAAAGCAGGATGGATGAGGGACCTGGGGGTCCTGGTGGCTAACAAGTTAACCATGGCACAGCAATGTGCCCTTGTGGCCAAGAATGCCAGTGGGATCCTGGGGTGTATTAGGAAGAGAGTGTCCAGCAGATCAAGGGAGGTTCTCCTCCCCCTCTACTCTGCCCTGCTTAGACCTCATCTTACTGTATTCAGTTTTGGGCTCCCCAGTTGAAGAGGGACAGGGATCTGCTGGAGAGGGTCCAGCAGAGGGCTACGAGGATGATTAGGGGACAGGAGGGCATGGCTGATGAGGAGAGGCTGAGGGACCTGGGGCTGTTTAGTCTGGAGAAGAGAAGACTGAGGGGAGATTTGATAAATGTTAATAAATATCTGAAGGCTGCCAGGAGTGGGGGGTTCAGGCTCTGCTCACTTGCTCCCTGTGATAAGACAAGGAGCAATGGGTATAGGATGTGTTCCTCTGTGATCTGTGTTAGATAGTATCGTCCTGCTCAATGATCTCCTTGGGTCCCTTCCTACCCCTAACATCCTGTGAGCCTGTGAGAGTGTGAAAAGGGTTTTCTATAACTTTCATGAATTGCGACCCCCCTAAATATTTCTAGGTCTCTAAAGAATATATTACTCTTAGTTTCCAAGTTTTTGTGTTTGCTTTGGGTTTTGGTTGGTTGTTTGGGGGGAGGTATTTTTCCACCATTGTTTGTTTGGGTAGGGTTTGTTCCTTTGTTTATTTGTTGGTTTGGTTTTGATTTGCCTTTTGTTTTATTTTTCATTTTAAAGCAGTGCTGGCCATGGAGCAATGCCACAGTCCCTGTCATATTCTATGCTGCAATGTAACCATTTGTCACAATGTCATATGCACTACAGGATCTCATTGAGGTGTCATGCCCTCAAAACCCATTCCTGCTGCCAAGAATGAGTCAGGAGTATGTGCTACTAAAGAAAGAAATTGTTTTATTTGTCAGGCGCGTTGAGAGCAGTAACTTCACTCGGAGGAGCACTCTCAGGTTATTTTAGCACAGCTGTCACATGCACAGATAAACCCAGTGAAATATAGTTTGCATCATCATTATTTGTATAGCATTTCAGAACGATTTATCTTGACCTAATGCTTTCATAAATACATGATACGTGGAACTCCTGAGTGCATCTGCAGGCTGCATCCACAATTGAAGCCTGGATAAATCTTGCAGTCGACTGTGAGGTATCATATAGAATCACAGAATGGTTTAGGTTGGAAGGGACCTCAAGGATCATCCAGCTCCAACCCCCTGCCATAGGCAGGGACACCTCCCACTAGAGCAGGCTGCTCAAGGCCTCATCCAGCCTGGCTTTAAACACCTCCAGGGAGGAAGCATCCACAACCTCCCTGGGCAACCCGTGCCAGTGTCTTACCACCCTCACTGTAAAGAACTTCCTCCTAACATCCAGTCTAAATCTCCCCTCTTCCAGCTTAAACCCATTCCCCCTCGTCCTGACATTACCAGACCTTGTCAATAGTCCCTCCCCAGCCTTCCTGTAGGCTCCCTTCAGATACTGGAAAGCCACTCTAAGGTCTCCTCGAAGCCTTCTCTTCTCCAGGCTGCAGAGCCCCAACTCTCTCAGCCTGTCCTCATAGCAGAGCTGCTGCAGCCCTCTGAGCATCTTCGTGGCTCTCCTCTGGACCCGCTCCAGCAGTTCCATGTCCTTCTTGTGCTGGGGGCTCCAGAACTGCACACAGTACTCCAGGTGGGGTCTGAGGAGAGCAGAGTGAAGGGGGAGAATCCCCTCCCTTGCCCTGCTGGCCACACTTCTCTTGATGCAGCCCAGCACAGGGTTGCTGTCTGGGCTGCATGTGCACACTGCTGGCTCATGTTGAGCTTTTTGTCAACCCAGACCCCCAGGTCCTTTTCCTCAGGGCTGCTCTCAGCCATTCACCACCCAGCCTGTATCTGTGCCTGGGATTGCGCTGACCCAGGCACAGATATGTGGAATACCATCACATTAAAATAAGACCAAACAACAAAGAGTACATCACTAAGTAGAAATTTCTAGTAGCATTCCAGAACAGTGAAAACACATTGCTAAATGAGATTTCTAATAATATACCAGAGAAAAAACAGGAGAAATATTTAAAAGGTGCAGACCCCCTCACTAAGAAGCTGAATTCCACTACAGAGTCAGTTGCAAAAGTACTTGGTTAAATACACATAAACTGTGTACTCATAAGTGATTTTATTGCCAATGTTCTTCAAGACAGTTGGAATCACAGAATTATAGAATCAGTCAGGGTTGGAAGGGACCACAAGGATCATCTAGTTCCAAACCTCTGCCATGGGCAGGGACAATTCACACTAGATCTTTCTAGAGGCTCATCCAGCCTGCCCTTTAACACCTCCAGGGATGAGGCTTCAACTACCTCCCTGGGCAACCCGTCTAAAGGTCTCACCACTCTCACAGAGAAGAACTTCCTAACATCCAGTCTGAACCTACCAATGTCTGGATTTATTCCATTCCCCCTAGTCCTGTCACTACCTGACATCCTAAAACGTCCCTTTCCAGCTTTCTTGTAGGCCCCCTTCAGATACTGAAATGCCCCAATGAAGTGGGCAATAATGTTACCAGCACGTAAGAAATATACCGCGGAAGTGCTCCTGCCTCCAGACTTAGATGTTTGGAAAGGTTTTGGCAGGACCTTACTTGCAAAATCAGATTTTTGGTTGTTGGGTGAAGGAGAGAAGCAAGGGAAAGGAAAATCTGTAACTACCAAAATGTAGAAGATAATTCAGGCCTCTGAACTCAAGAATTGTATAGGGGGGAAAATGCAACAAAACATCCAATGTTCATAGAGCTGCAGGCTTCCTATCACCAAACACACATCAGGTGCACAATAGGGTGTTGAACAGATAAGACTACAGCAATAATCTTGTCAGTGGTCAAATCACAACCTTCAGGACACAACTAGCCAAGTTTGGCTGACAGCCCTTGATAGCTGAGAAGTGAATTCTATTAGTCTTTCCCATAGCCCACCCAGCACCCATTTTTTTTTTACTGCCTGCCAATAAATCACAGCATGGGCTCTGCTAATCCTTCTCTTTCTATGGATTGCCCAGTACAACTTGCCATCAGAAGGAATGGAGCAGAGTAGTGTCAGAGACCATTGCAATAATGGCTGGAATCGATTTGCCAGTGCTCAGCTTCTGTGATACAATTCTGTAAAAACTTGACAAGTTTGGCAAGATAATCTTCCAGCAAGCAGTTCAGATGCAGCTGGGCAGTAACTGAAGGTAACAGTTACTGCAAAATAGAAGACAGATCTGTCTGTTGGTTAGTTTGGTACAGTAGCTTGGGCATGTATCTTCACCTGAGATGTATTCAACAGGAAACAAAAATAAATTACATGGAGCCTAAAAAAATATTTCCTTTCATAGGATTAACATTTTCTGAGCTTTACTTTAACTAACCCCCTTCCTGAACATTACCTGCTAGAAAACCTGTGCTAGTTTGAGCCTAGCTGGGATATTCTGGTGAGAAGAATTAGATTACAGGCTGTGAAAAGGAAACAATGCTGATGTCTACTTCGCTCATAGGCTTGCTGAGATGTATAAGAACAAGAACACAAATATAGATAAGGTAGTGACTAGTCCATCTGCTTTCTACCCCCCCCAGCTGATCTTCCAAACTACCTTAAATGTAAGGCACAGTCTGGGGTAAGGTAGAGGTGGGGGAGAAAGGTGGAAGGGTGTTTGAGAGCCCCTCCTGGGGACTCTGGTTTCTGGGAGGGCTGATGTGTTTCTGTATTACTTTTTAACTTGTATATAGCTGTATATATTGTAAATACCTGCTTATATATTGTGCTAAGCTGTAAATATAGCTTCATTCCTTCAATTTCCAGATCGACTGAGTCTAGTCTGGGTGATTTTTCTTAAGTGTTGGGGGGTGGGTAATGCCCAAACCATCACAAAACTTCACACTTTCTGCTGCTGACTCCATTCATTCAAGTGAAGAAGAATAAAAGAAAGTCCAAATTCTGTTTCCAGGCAGGCTGAAGTCCAGTGAGACTCTGTATTCATCTTGCTCAAAAAAAAATGTATGTCATATATCTCTACCCAATAAATACTGGATAACATTTTTGATAAGTTATTAGACCATTGTAATTATACAGTCCACCTCCTGCACAACCCATCTTTTCACAGATAAACTGATGCTTGTAATAAGTTTTACCTGTTAATTAAGACTTTCAGACACACACTATAATCCTACCTTTCCTGTTCCTGAAAGGCTATGCAAGCGCATAAGCAATCTGTGCAGCTGGAATGTTAACGCTGCTGAGGGTAAGAATAGAATAGAATAGAATAGAATAGTATCAAACAGGTTGGAAGAGACCTCCAAGATCATCCAGTCCAACCTAGCACCCTGCCCTATCCAGTCAACCAGACCATGGCACTAAGTGCCTCATCCAGGCTTTTCCTGAACACCCCCAGGGATGGTGACTCCACCACCTCCCTGGGCAGCCCATTCCAATGCCAATCACTCTCTCTGTGAAGAACTTCCTCCTAACATCCAGCCTATACTTCCCTCGGCACAACTTGAGGCTGTGTCCCCTTGTCCTGTTGCTGGTTGCCTGGGAGAAGAGACCAACCCCCACCTGGCTACAACCACCCTTCAGGTAGTTGTAGACAGCA
>WAAF01016952.1:86863-125415 GCA_013400475.1 Tricholaema leucomelas
GGTTGGACGTGGCACTTGGTGCCATGGTCTAGCCTTGAGCTCTGTGGTAAAGGGTTGGACTTGATGATCTGTGAGGTCTCTTCCAACCTTGGTGATACTGTGATACTGTGATACTGTGAAATTGAACTTGACATATAAACCTCAGGTTACCTATATAGAATCTAAGATTAAAATTAGGAGTTTTTTGTTTTTATGAAACAGATCTTACTACATGTTGTGTCTTTATTCTGTTCCTCAAACATATAGATATGTGAGAAACAGCTTCAAACCCCCCAGAAATGGAGACTTAATTGAAGAAGCCACATTTTCCACTGCAGGATCTAAATGAGGGTAATATGCTAGAACTGTTATACTGAGGTAGTATTCCTGGAAATAACACAGTTTAACCTCTGAAGCTATGCATCTCTGGCAGCTATTGACAAGAGCTTCTTGTTAGAATATGCCACTTGTGAGAACAGAATAATTCCCAACCTCAAGTGCTTTTAAAAGATTGCTTAATTACTTAAACTATTTTTATTTCTAATTGGTACTTTCATGGAATGGATAAGGTACCTAATTGATTGAAAATTAGTTCCATGTTACATTATGTCTGATGAGTTATTGATTGCCCTTTTCTCTCAGGACACTGAGGATTTTCTTCGTTAAGCACACAAAAGGATAAATACTCCCACCCTGATGCATCAGTAACTTGTCCTAGCTGTGCTGTTGCAGGCTTTCATATGAAAGATTTCTGCCATTGCAGTCCATTGATCTAAGAGTATGTGATGTATTTTAGTGTTGCAAACAGCTCCTGGTGGCTGGTTTATTGTTTTGGGTTTCTCTTTTTTTTTTCTTTCCTGTTATGATTTTAGTCTGAAGAAGAAAGCTCAAAACTGACAGAATTGACCAGTTCTCCTTTTGGTGCATTTAGAGACAGAAATATCTGCCATTTTGGCTATGACTACTGAGCACAACTGACTTTACAAATCAAATCTGAGTTTTTTAAGAGCGTAAGAATTTTCCATAAGGCTATGTGGTAGCCTCTAAATCTTCTTACTGAGCTATTGTGCTTCAACTCAATGGACAGCTGAAAAGCTTTACAAACCTCCTTTTCATTTCAATAATTTATTTTCCTTGCTGTCATTTTAGTTTTGTGAAATGAAGGTCAACACAAGTTACAGGGACCACTGAAAAAGAATTAAGATGTTTGTATTGGTTAAGCAAATGAAGGAAGACTCTCTGAAATGGTTCTGTTCTGAGGGTACTTATTCAAGCAGAACAGATGTTTATTATATAATTAGGGACCACTTTGCCATTAGTATGAACAAATCATGAAATCAAATTGCTCCATAATACTTTCCATTATTTCACAGACAGTTGCTGTGAAGAATTGAGTGTAAGGAAGAAAGCCAGATATTGTGTTATTCTCCAGCCCTAGGCACAATGTGATTACCCAGCAGGGGAAACAATGCTGCCTGTTAGCATAAAGCCAAAAGATTTAGAGCCTGCCTCATCTGCCAGCCTGCTATAGAGGCCTTGTAGAAGGTGGGTTATGTGTGAGGTGTGATACTGCTCCACTATGCTGTGTTTATCTTTCACTAATACAAGGTAGGAAGGTAAGAGACAATAATTTGTAGAGCTGTTGTGTTGCAGTTAAGATCCTAATGCCTGCCTGTCTCAAAGTCCCAGAGCTCTTACTGGAACTACCTGGCAAAATTAACATTTGTCTCTCTTCTCCACTGCCCCAATAAGTATTTGTGCTGATACAGGTTCAGAAAATTGAAACAGTCAAAAGTTGTAATTTATTAAAGTAACAGATAGAACAGATCCAGGCTTGATGATGATAAATACACTAACTGCAAAATGACCTCAGAATGAACAAATCCTAGGTAAAGTGACACAGGCAGAGACACAAACCTTTGTGATAGCTTCAAAATATAGTAGAAATGCAGTAAAAGCTAAGCAGTAATTTGAAGGTGATTTTTTTACTGAGAAAGGTGTCCCTGTCTTGGGTGCAGGAAAAGGAGCACAACGTGTTG
Source organism: Tricholaema leucomelas (assembly GCA_013400475.1). NCBI lineage: Eukaryota > Metazoa > Chordata > Aves > Piciformes > Lybiidae > Tricholaema lacrymosa > Tricholaema leucomelas. Next base: position 88,882 of record WAAF01016952.1, read on the forward strand.
GCTTGTTGCAGTTAGGGTGCTTTTACTGCTGCCCTTGGGCTTGAAAAGCAGACTTTCTTAACCAAGACAGTGGATTTTGGTGAGCCAGCTAGGAGACAATAGGGTTGAGATAATGAGAAGTGAGATAAGAAGAAGATTCAATTAATGTTTGTTGAAAGAGTTTTACATATCTTTTTTTCTTCCCATAGTATGTCCACTATATTGAGGGATTTACTTTCTAGAGGGTGCCTGGGGACTGATCCTGGTTACATTACATAAAATCTGATGTACTTACACTTGATGTGCTTTTTCTGGTGTGCTGCTTTCACCTTAAGGGAATGGATCAAATTTTGTCTACTTTATATTTGCTCCATTATGTTCACCATAAATTAAGCCATTTAAGGTATTTAAGCTGTTTGCTCTTCTGGTTACACTACATAAGACCTTATGCACTTGTACCCCATGTGTCTTCTGTGGCTTAAAGCTATAGTGTTGCTGTGCTGGCTACTGGCATGTTAAGATATGGTTACTCCACTAACCACTTGTTTTAGATGTATCACCCAACTGATGGACCTGATTTCATCCAGAGTAATAAAACTCTTTCTCAAGAACACCACCTGAAGATCTACCCTGAGACTGTATAATTATCAGTGACAGTGTATGTGGAAGAGCATGCGTAAGTGCCTGGAATGATGGTCACCTCAATTTCTTGGAATTTCACTCCCAAACAAGTTCAGAATCCTGACAAATTGGTTAAATATTAGGGGGGGGAAAAAGTCTTCAGCCTGGAAGTTTCCAAGAGACAGAAATCATTGTAATATGTTGGAGCTTGGCCCATGCCTGTTAAACCCTTCTCAGCATTGTTTAGAGCACTCAAGGGCAAGAGAAAGCCCCTGAACCTGCAAGCAGACCAGCAGGAACCCTGGCTATTCACACCTCAACAGCAGGCACAGCAGCTGCAGCAAAGAACCAGGCTGTGCAGTGTCTGTCACACCTGTATGGAAAAAGAAACATACAAGGAAAGCAGTTCATCTGGCTAGGATGAGGATGAATTAGGGTCATCGTGAGAACAAGAGGAAGAACTGAAAGAGATCACTTAGTCTTTATCCCTGGCCTTGAAAGGTGGCTAATGATGAATGAATGAAATGAGTAACAGGCTCTGTCAATATGAGGGAAGTCTCTCTTCCTCTCTACAGGCCTGTGTTGCAGCTGTAAAAGAACCGTCTTGGGAAATCCATACACTCAGAAGGAACATGTCCTGTTCCCCACCTGTACCGTCCTGTGTTTCAGCTGTTAGGAGCAGGTGCTTCCTTGTCCCTGAGAGAGAATTTGGGAGGTGCACACTGCAGCATACCCTATGATTTTATTTAGGTGACCCTGAGAAGGACATAAGGAAGTGGGATGCAAAACCTACTTCAGTCCTAGATGCACAAGAATGACGAGGAAATTGTCCCCAGAAGAAAGTTGCCAGATTTCAGTGGCAAACAGACTAAAAAGAGCAGAACTGATACTGCTTCTGATACCCCTGAAGGGCTGACTGCAGGGGAGCCAGACTAGATGACCTCTAGATGTCCCTTTAGGCCCAGACCATTCTGTGATTCTATGATTCTATAATTTCCAAAGCATCTTCACAAAACACAAGTGGTTCCAATTAAAATTAGATGGACCCTGCCTCCAACCAGATGGAGGAGAGGGACAGCTGGGTTTATTGGACTGTACATAATTTGATAGCTTGGCAAGTTGAACCCACAAGAGTATAAAGCTTCAGCACATAGAGCACACAGTGTATTCTGATGGCATCAAACCGTGAGAGGTGGAACCTATCTATATCTCTGGTGTGATGGGGGGCATTCCAACAGCTTAATGTGTTGGAAGCAGAGCAGCAGAACGCAAGCCACAGTTTGCTTTCACTTGGAAGAGTGGAAGGAGTCACTGGAATTGACTGCCCCGGGGGTGAAAACACCGCCCCACCATTTGGACTGATGACGGACTGATCCAGACTGGATTGGAACAGAGCAGAGCTCCAGAGTATCTGCAGCAAAAAGTCTGTTGTGTACAGTAAGGCATTCTCATTCTGAGTAAGAATGGACAGTGTGTGTTGTTATTGTTAATTTATAGAATCATAGAATCAAACAGGTTGGAAGAGACCTCCAAGATCGTCCAGTCCAACCTAGCACCCAGCCCTAGCCAATCAACTAGACTAAGTTGCCTTAAGTCTACATTAAGTGCCCCATCCAGTCTTTTCTTTAACACCCCCAGGGACAGTGACTCCACCACCTCCCTGGGCAGCCCATTCCAATGCCAATCACTCTCTCTGTGAAGAACTTCCTCCTAACATTCAGCCTATACTTCCCCCAGCACAACTTGAGACTGTGTCTCCTTGTTCTGTTGCTGGTTGCCTGGCAGAAGAGACCAACCCCCCCTGGNACACCGCCCCACCATTTGGACTGATGACGGACTGATCCAGACTGGATTGGAACAGAGCAGAGCTCCAGAGTATCTGCAGCAAAAAGTCTGTTGTGTACAGTAAGGCATTCTCATTCTGAGTAAGAATGGACAGTGTGTGTTGTTATTGTTAATTTATAGAATCATAGAATCAAACAGGTTGGAAGAGACCTCCAAGATCGTCCAGTCCAACCTAGCACCCAGCCCTAGCCAATCAACTAGACTAAGTTGCCTTAAGTCTACATTAAGTGCCCCATCCAGTCTTTTCTTTAACACCCCCAGGGACAGTGACTCCACCACCTCCCTGGGCAGCCCATTCCAATGCCAATCACTCTCTCTGTGAAGAACTTCCTCCTAACATTCAGCCTATACTTCCCCTGGCACAACTTGAGACTGTGTCCCCTAATTGCTGCTGGGCAAGTTCTTCCTGTTGGAAGAAATTCCTGAGTGAACTGAAGCTGTTAATAAACTAAACTAATTTTTGTATATAGTCTAGGGGCAGGTTTCCAGGAAAACAAAAATAATTCTATTTTTATAATTCCTGACTCAGCCACTTTAATTCCTTGCCTCCATGACAATATGATGTGACGCTGTGACTGGTCTGTGCCTTGCTTTCCTTATTTTCATACTCACAAAGCTTCACTACTGCATGAAAGCAGTCAGAATCAAAGCACTCAAACAGAAAGTTGAAAAATACAACTAAAAAAGGATGAAAATAATGGTCTAAATTTAAATTTGCTTACTTCAGCTACTAATCTCTAAGTATTATGTAACATTTACAATACTCAGCATAATAGGTCCTGTAGCCAGGTGGGGGTTGGTCTCTTCTCCCAGGCAACCAGCAACAGGACAAGGGGACACAGCCTCAAGTTGTGCTGGGGGAAGTATAGGCTGGATGTTAGGAGGAAGTTCTTCACAAAGAGAGTGATTGGCATTGGAATGGGCTGCCCAGGGAGGTGGTGGAGTCACCGTCCCTGGAGGTGTTCAAGAAAAGCCTGGATGAGGCACTTAGTGCCATAGTCTGGTTGACTGGCTAGGGCTTGGTGCTAGGTTGGACTGGATGATCTTGGAGGTCGCTTCCATCCTGGTTGATTCTATGATTCTAATATAATTCCAAATCATATGATGGCTAAACTGTCACAATTAATGACTCTTCAACATAGCACTAAAATGAATGTAACAGTGATTTTCAATTCATTGTCTGCTTACTTTTTCTACAACTCAATGTAAATCATAGTCTGTTGTCATTTCAGCTTTCCTAGAGCCCACCAGCCCAATGGACTAGAATTTACGATACCTCCCCTCTCCCCTTCTCCCTGTATGGAAAATAAAATTAGGCAGAAGAGTAAAAGGGGTAAAACAAACAAAAAAATGAACAGCCTTGCATTGATTTGGAAGTCAAAAGGTAATTTTGGAAAAAAAAAAAAAGGTATTTAAGGGAAAGAAATGTTACAGAGATATAAGGGAAGGAATAATGAACTGCAGCAGTGCAGGTTGGGAGGTGTTCTGCTGGAAAGCAGCCCTGTGGAGTGGGACCTGGGAGAGATGGTGGCTAACAAGTTAACCATGGCACAGCAATGTGCCCTTGTGGCCAAGAAGGCCAATGGGATCTTGGGGTGTATTAGGAAGAGTGTGTCCAGCAGATCAAGGAAGGTTCTCCTTCTCCTCTACTCTGCCCTGGTGAGACTCCATCTTGAATATTGTGTTTGGTTTTGGGCTTCTCAGCTCAAGAGGGACAGGGATCTGCTGGAGAGAGTCCAGTGGAGGGCTAAGAGGATGATTAGGGGACTGGAGAGTTTGCCTTATGAATAGAGACTGAGGGACCTGGGACTTTTTAGTCTGGAGAAGAGAAGACTGAGAGGGGATTTAATAAATATTTATAAACACTTGAGGGCTGGTCAGGAGGGAGTAGGGCAACAGCCACTGCTCACTTGCTCCCTGGGCTAGGACATGGAGCAAATGGGTGTAAATTGCAACACAAGAGGTTCCGCCTCAACACAAGGGGGAACTTCTTTACTGTAAGGGTCGCAGAGCACTGGAAGAGCCTTCCCAGAGAGGTGATGCTTTGATGATATCATCACATTATTATCATTATTATTTCTATTACTATTATTACAGTGTTTCACATAATTCCTTTTCTCATATGCATTATTTCTCAGGGAAGCCTCACTTTGCTAGCCCACTGATGGGAGACAGAAGTCTTTAACAAAGCTCCATATCATTCAGAAATGTCAGTAATAATGAAAAATAAAATGTGGAGTGACCACAGTGATTCCTGCAGGGGTAGACACACATTATTCTGTTTCTTCCAGGTCCTGTTCTTTGCACAGGAGTGAAAATATATGTGCTCACTGCCTCACCCATTATCTACCTTCAGATGGATTTCTTTTAAAGATATTTATTAGAGAACAAAGCCTATATTCAAGGAAAAGAGAAAAAATCTAGTAAGTTTCAAACGGAAATGGGGTAGATGTAGATTAAATATTAAGAAGGAATTCCTTACTGTGGGGGTGGTGACATACTGGAAGAGGTTTCCAGGAGAAATTGTGTATTCTGTATCCCTGGGGATGCCTATCCCACTCTCTTCTTGGAAGCATTCAAAGCCAGGTTGGATGGAGCTCTGAGCAACCTAGTAAAAGGTGTCCTTGCCCATGGCAGGGAGTTTGGAACTGGATGATCTTTAAGAACCTTTCCAATACAAACCATTCTACGACTCTATTAAATAAAAAAGTGTACTTAAGAATCATCTCAGTGGTGAACTATTGCAGCATGTCACTGGGTGCATCCAAACTTCAGAGCAGGTACAAGTCACAGTCCTGGTCTCCCACTTCATTTAGGCTAACCAACATGCTGAAACACATAAGGAATTCTACCTCTGCTTCCACTGAAAACTTGTGCTTGTGGAAAGGTTAGGATATACTGGAATGGGATGTGGGTATAACTCAGGACATGACTAAATTGCACAGTAGAGCCAGTAAATTCACTCACAATCTTGGGTGTCTGGGTTTAGCTCTAGCTAATGCTAATGCTGCTAAAGGTGGTAATGATCATATCAAAGAGCTGCCGGGGTTTGAACAGGATTGAGCAGAACTGGGCAGAACTGAATAGTCTGAGAAAATAAGGAGAGTAAGCAGGATTGAGTAACTGAACTGATAAGGAGGCATAGCTGCAGAGGGGTGGCCTTGGGAGGTTAGCAGAGAAGCTGAGGGAGTTCTGAGCTGTGCGGGAAGACAAGCTGGTTGGCCCTGGGAACAAGCAATGTTGTGGCTAAGTTGTTGCAAAGGGGGATTAAGGGGGGTAGTTGGTCAGGTCTGCCTCTGTGTGTGTGGACAGCCCATTTCTGCCTATGTAAGCCTACCAAAAGCACACACCCCTGTACCGAACTCCACTATGTAGGTATCAGGCTTAGCTTCAATAAACGGATTGACCTTTATGCATCACACTGGTGTAAGCCTGTGTCTCTCCCTCTCCCACACGGCCTAGAAGAGAGGCCAACTCGACAAAGAGCTAAGATTATCATGTGTGTGAAGAGGCAGTGTCTACAAAATGTTTTTCAGGTGTTTTTATCAACGATCTTTGTCAATCTGTAAGAATGTTTCTATCCTGTTGATTAAGACTTGTATTTTATTCTAGGTAAAAAAAAAAACCCAAACAGTGCTCTCTGATTCCTCAGGAATTAACTGGCATTCATTGCTGTGTATCTCAACCAGGTAATCTATAACTGATCAGATACATGCACATGAATTGAACTGAAACCAAAATGGTTTCCTGCAGTTCTGTTGATCCTTTTCTAGACACACAGCTAATTCTTAATTATTGCAGCTTCACAACTTTAATGTCTTGTGAATCATTACTTTCTTTCAGAAGATAGTGTACCAAGATGAAGTGATTTTGAAACCGCTTCTTTCAGCAGCAGAATGAATGGAAGAAATCAGAAAGAAAAAGCTTCATCAGAAAAGCATTTTCAAGTTTATCTGCCAAATAAATGATACATAAACAGGAAAGAGTTTAAGTCTCTGGAAATGTTAGAAATATGGCTAAAATAGAGCATAAATTAGAGGAACTGTAAAGCTAAAGAATATAGAATATTTACATACTTCTATGAGATAGTAGTAATCACTGCTCTCTGACAAAGAAATCAGTAAATAATGTGAGCTAAAAGAATGTAAAACTGGAAAGGAAAACATCCTAAAATGGTTTGTGTTCTCTTTATTTCTTAGCCATATAAAAATTCTTTGTTGCTCTCTCCATGTTTTGGGTGGCAGAGGTGGTTTCCTACTTCCTTGGCACCCCAGTTTGGATAGTTTTAAAATTAGATTAGGGAACTGAATTAGGATATTTATTCCACAAAAAAGAAAGTCCAGGAGATATTACATTTTCCTAGACCTGTCTCTTCAACTGTTTTGCAAAATTGCTGAATCTACCAAGCCTCACATTATTTTTAACTGTATAACCATCAATATTATTATAACCTTAAAAGCTCAAATTACCAAGCTCTTTCATTTTATTTTTGGACTTCAGAAGTTATGGGAAGTATTGGGAATTAAAATTAAAGCCTTCATACTTAATAATTATCAAATTTAATGTTGCTGTTTTTATTTTCTGCAATTCTCTTGCAGATTTGATGTTAATTTCAATTAATATTAAAAAAGCAACCATATATAAACCCAGTAGAAGATTTGCAGGAAGTAACCCTTTAGATGTGAAACAACACATTTAATATTGTAGGACTAAAACAGATTTAATTTTCTTAATGTCAGGATTCTCCTCTAGAAGAGTTTTTCATACAGATATCTAATATCTGTTTTATATAGTCAGAAAATACTTTTAAGTAAGCAATACAGGTTGCCAGTAGATAGAGTATAATCAACGGAGGAAATCTATCAGAAATCATACAAGTAGGACAAGGGAGGTTATTCTGCCCCTGTACTCAGCACTGGTCAGGCCACACCTTGAGTACTGTGTCCACTTCTGGGCCCCTCAATTCAAAAGAGTTGTTGAGATACTGGGACATGTCCAGAGAAAGGTGACAAAGCTGGTGAGGGGCCTGGAACACAGCCCTGTGAGGAGAGGCTGAGGGAGCTGGGGGTGTGCAGCCTGCAGAAGAGGAGGCTCAGGGGCGACCTCATTGCTGTCTACGACTACCTGAAGGGAGGCTGTAGCCAGATGGGGGTTGGTCTCTTCTGCCAGGCAACCAGCAACAGAACAAGGGGACACAGTCTCAAGTTGTGTCGAGGGAGGTCTAGGCTGGATGTTAGGAGGAAGTTCTTGCCAGAGAGAGTGATTGGCATTGGAATGGGCTGCTCAGGGATGATCTTGGAGATCTCTTCCAACCTGCTTGATTGTAAGTCTGTTCCTGGTGAATGATAAACGTGTCTAATACAACATGTGGAAAATGAAGACTTAACCATGTGAAGAGGTGTGATAGGTTAGCAGGGCCAGACCAAAATGTTACCCTTTCAGGGGAGAGCCACAGAAATGGTCAGAGGGGTGGGACACCTGTCCTATGAGTCAGGGCTGAGAGAGGATGGACTGCACAGCCTACAGAAGAGAGGGCTCCTGGGGAGATCTTATTGAGGTTTTCAGTATTTAAAGGAGGTCTATGAGAAAGATATGTGACCTATGTCACTCCACATGAGTCAGAAACATGTTTCTTGAACATGATAAATACTGTAAAGTAACATTCTTTTTTAGATGAAATCACAAAGTCTTGCAAACACAAGAAAACATCAGGCTGTTTGAGCATCAAGAGTGAAATACTGCATCTATTAAAGTTGGCATCATATACCAGTCAGACTGCTGTGAGAATTTATGGGTTATAAAGAAATACTTTCTGTGATTTACAGATTCATAGATTCATAGAATGGTTTAGATTGGAAGGGACTTTAAAGATCTATTTCAAATCCCCCTGGCATTGGCAGGGACACCTTTCAGTACACCAAGTGGCTCAAGGCCTCGTCCAACCTGACCTCAAACACCTCCAGGAAGGGGCATCCAGAACCTCCCTGGGCAACCTGTTTTAGCATCTCTCCACCTGCACTGTAAAAAATTTCTTCCTAATACCCAGTCTAAATCTGGGTGATAGGTTGGACTGGATGATTTTGGAGGTCTCTTCCAACTTGGTTGATTCTGTGATTCTATAATCTTGCATAATAATTAGATTTTGGCACTCATATATTACTTTTTGAAAGTAACAGTTTATGAGGGAATAATGCAGAGATGTTATTGTAGGTATGGCTGTATGTTCTGTGCATTTTGATACTTCTCTCTGCTCTCCACTGTGTGTATTTAGTACTAGGTTTTCTACTCAAATTTTGTGTGATACCCAGATACCAATTGCATAACTAATGGCAGTTTAGGTCACTTTCATCCCTTTCTTACATTACCTTAAGATTTATAAGGAGATGTCAGTTACTGAAATGGACATTACTAGAGAGGAGCAACAAATGAACAATTGGAAAACAGAAACCCAAACCTAAAAAGGTATATGAGATACTTAAACTTTGCTTTGCTGGAGCATTCGATTTCTGTTTCTGTTAAAATGAGTTGGCTTTTTCCGTCATCCTGGTTGAATGTATTTGTGGATAATTGTTAAGGAGGGCTTTGAATCTGGGTTAGGAGTGAGTTGTAACGAGGCCCCTGTAAAATTATTAAATAGTTTATTAATTATACAAAGGAAATTTCCCCAAACTTACTCACAACTAACACAGGCAGATTCTATTATGCTGTTGGTGTAACTATGTTGCAGTGTACCTATACAGTCAAATTAAACGATATAGGAAAAGTCTTCAGGTAACGTTTGTAACTGGAGAGTCTTGCAGCACAAACTGCCGCTGAAAGGTTAAGCACAAACTTCCACAAACTTGAGTAAAGAGAGCCAGGGTACTCACGGGGTAACAGTCTCAGTACTGGCGCTCCAAACGCAAACACACAGTCGCAGCCAGGTGGTGGACTTCACACGGTAATGGTGCCGTGGGGCTGTGCTGCTTGTGTAGTCCAGACTGAGCACGCCGTCTGAGAAGGCCCACGGACACGAGACAGGTCTTCCGTGGCTCTCAGGAAGTCATCGGGTGGTCAGCAGCCACCTGGGCAAAGCAGGGTCCAGGTCTGCGAGCTGGAGCAGTCCGATCGAGCGCTGTGTATAGCAAGGAGTCGGCCCTCAGGCTGGTGTGGTGGGCTAGGCCTAGGCCGTCACTAGGTCGTTACCTGTACTCAGACTCAGCTGTATCCTGGCCGAGGGGCAAGCTGGTTTCAGTCCCTTGGCTCGATCCGGCAGGGTCAGGGCTGCCGGTCGTAGGCCAGTCCCCAGTTGCGTGTGACACGAAGTGTGGTGGCACACAGGGGCATGTAAGGCACACAGGTAGCGAACAAAAGAAAGCAGCAGCAGCAGCAAACAAGCGGTTTGCTAGGGTTTGAAGCATTTTGACGAGCGCCTTTGAGCAACGGCAGCGGATAAAGCCACCTCTAGAATCAATGTTGGGTTATTTCTGCTGAATAGAGAGCTGCGGAGGCCGGGGGTCGTGACCTGTGTTTATCACAAAGCAAAGCAAGCTGCAAAACAAGGCCAAATGTGGGGCCTGTGATAGACTGAGAGGCGCCAAAGCTTTTGTCTGCTTTCCCACTTCCACCTGGGAAGAAGAAGCGGGAAGTCGGGGCAAGGTGGGTATTCAGGCAGGTGTTTAGGGCATGTGATGGATTTGTGTTCTAGGCATAATTTGGACCTTCCACCACAATAACAGATTCCTCGAACAGGTACAAAATTTGCCTTTCTAATCACTTGAATCTTAGAGAATTCACAGCAGTCTTCACAAAGTAGTTCTAGTATGATTCTTCCATTCCATTTAGGCTCTGGGATTGTTGCCTTATCACTCAGAAATTGTTGATGTCTGTGCCCAGCCAGTTATATGCTCGAGAACAAACCACTGAGGAAAGAGTGCCCTGGTAGCAGAAGTTGTGGCTCCTGACTCTCATCTTTCCAGGAGCAACAATACAATATATTTGATTAGCCTGCTGGCTACTGGAAGCATTTGTCCTGCAAGTACTGCACAGCACAGGAGGTCTGGTCATGTACCCAACAGGAGTCTTCTGCCTGATGAATAAATGTTAGGTCATGAATAAATGTTAGGCCAAACCCGAGTGTAGAGATGGGTTTAACCTCCTTAATAGCATAGAAATTGAATTGTGTTTCTATATTTACATTAAACACAGAATTTAATGTTAAGTACAGAATTATATTGGATACTCTTTACATTTGTAGGGAGTTTTTTTAGATATTTGGCATATATTACACAGTTACAGCAAGAGTTATATGTTCTTAGTAACTTCTAGGACATGATGACTACTTTTTAACTACTTTTAAGTGTTCCCATTCTTCCCACTCAGGAAGTATTTCTGTTCACAACAGTTTAAAGAGATGATGTGCAAAATTATCTGAAATGTAAGAATAACTTCTCTTATACACAAAAATAGAAAAATACATTAAATATGTTTCAAGTGTAATGAAAATGTGATCATGAAGCCATTTGTGCTAGTTTGAGCCTAGCTAGACTATTTTGGTGAGAAGAATTAGATTACAGGCTGTGAAAAGGAAAGAGTGGTGATGTCTACTTCACTCATAGGCTTGCCAGAGAGAATGATTTGCCATTGGAATGGGCTGCCCAGGGAGGTGGTGGAGTCACTGTCCCTGGAGGTGTTCAAGAAAAGACTGGATGAGGCACTTAGTGCCATGGTCTGGTTGATTGAACAGGGCTGTGTGCTAGGTTGGACTGGATGATCTTGGAGGTCTCTTCCAACCTGGTTGATTCTATGATTCTATGATTGTGTGTAAACTGAGACAGTAACAAAACTGACACAAAGAAAATTTTGATGGCACAAACAGAAGCAGCTACCTTCCTAAGCTGTAGTTCTTCATATAAATCTAAGTGAAATATCTTCCACAATAGCTATTTTGTTTTGCCTCTGCAAAACAATTTCCATCAGTCAGTTCAGAATGCAGAAGAGGGAATCCTTTGGAGAACAGAGCATGACCAGGTCTGCATCCGTCAGGAGAGAGTTTTACAGCTGACCTACTTGTAAGGAAGACTGAGCTCCATAAAAGGAAACTTTTTTAGCTGTCCCACCATTTTCTCTAATTGGGTCAGTTCCAGCTTTGTGCTACCTGCTTTGCATTTGGTCCACAAGGCTGGCAACGACTGTGAATCATGAGAAGAAGAAAGACAAGGAAAAGAAACAAAATTCCCCCCATCTTCTGCCCCCAGTTTCCTCCACGTGAGTCATGTCAGTCATTGAAAATTATTTATTACCTTTCTGGGAGCCCACCCTGATGTATTCAAATTAAGTTACCTTTTCCATAGATAATTTAATGACAGCCACTGAAGCAGTGTTAAGTCTGGTATTTCAATACCTTGCTATCTCTAGCTAATAATGCTTGCTGGCAAGTTTTAATTTCATTAGAGATATCATTGTAGTACATGCTAAATGAACACCACCAAAAAGTAGCACAAGAGTGCAAGAAGTCATTAAATTATTACTCCCAAAGTCTCACAATGATTATTGTTAATAGGGCAATCAAATCCTGCTGTATTGTTCCCTAACTACATGCCTGCTTAGTGGGTGGCATACATTTTCATTAAATAAAGACTTACGGTTAGGAGAGGAATGTAATCAACATTAATGACCTGAAGACTAATTGAAAATACAAGTCTCAGCCACCACCCCACCCAGCTATTAAAAAGGACAATCACTAAAAAATTCTAAACTAATTCCATTTTGTCTCTCTGCATGTTTGTAGACTATCATTCATATTCCTCCAGTACTGTTATCTCTCTTTTTCTGGTCAAATTAATTTAATATAATTAAAATAAAATATATTGCGTGTAAGAAAAAATAATAGCATTCACAGCTTCTGATAACAAATGCTATGAGGAAGAGTATTATGCACTCAACATAAATTCATTATACATTGGAATGGGCTGCCCAGGGAGGTGGTGGAGTCGCTGTCCCTGGAGGTGTTCAAGAAAAGCCTGGCTGAGGCATTTAGTGCCATGGTCTAGTTGATTGGACAGGGCTGGGTGCTAGGTTGGCCTGGATGATCTTGGAGGTCTCTTCCAACCTGGTTGATTCTATGATTCTATGATTCATTACCATTTGTGCAACAAAACGTGTGTGGTAATTCAGCTCTGGATGAAATTGACTTCAGCCACAGTGTACAAAAATTACATTCCCCTCTCCCTAGACCTCATCAGTGTTTACCAGTTCCATAAATAAGGCTGAAAATGGGTTGTACTTTATGCTTTAAAAAAAAAAAACAAACCTGAACCAAACAACCACTACTGTTTTTCTTTAAATTTACAGTATAGAACATTTATTTTCTGGGATTGTATAAATTTTTGTTTGTTTCTTTTTTTAATCTTTCCTCCTCACCTTACAAGAACTCAGTATAAGTATAGTGGTTTTGTGCAATCATAAAAAAACAATAAAACCCCAGAAGACAAAACATAACAAAACCCCAAACTTACGCAGAGGTCATTTTAATTCTACCACGAGACAAATGAATATGACTTCATATACTTTTTCAATTTAAACTACTAGCAGAAGGAAAGATCAGCAGTTCCAAATTGCTTCCAGACTGGGGACTGACACAGCAAGGATTTAAAGTGCATGAGCATTTCCCCATGTAATGACATCTGAGAAATAATGTCAACCCGCTAATCAAGTACTACTTGTGCATATTTTTTTATTTCAGTATGGGAAAACATTGTTTTTCAAGAGCTTCAACACAGTTTTCTTCATTCCCTGACTCTTATCTGTAAGCAGACAGATGTTCCTGAATTAATGTGTGAGTCATTGACCATTTATCCTTCAGTATCAAATGAAAGACGTTTTGTGATGCTAAGCACAATTAAGCGGAACATATAATAGAGTTTAATGATTTTTGTGAAAATGGAAGGGAAAAATAATAGTTTCTGTAACTATGTTGGGTTTTTTTTTCATATTGAGTTTATGTTAATGTAGATGACATTATCTCCCGTTCTTCAAACCCTTTTTCCTTCACTTACACCTAGTAGCACTTCAAGGAAGTATTGAAGATAAGAATGAAGCACTGCATAATGAAAGCAAACCTCACTGCATTTAAGAAATAAACATACTGATCTAGCCAATAATCTTAATGCTTAGCCAGAGCTACTTGAATTGAAAACATCTCACAGAAAAGGATCTAGTTTCATTCTGTGCTAGTTTGAGCATAGCTGGAATGTTTTGGTGAGAAGAACTAGATTGCAGGCTGTGAAAAGGAAACAATGGTGATGGCTACTTCACTCACAGGCTTACTGAGATACATAAGAACAAGAATGTAAATATAGATAACACAGTCACTTTCTGGGCTTTGAGCTGAACTTTTCTCTCTCTCTAACCTAACCTGTCATCTTTGTGACTAATCCTTCTGCTTCCTAACCCTCCTGGCCAACCCTTGAAACTACCTTGGGCCCTAGCTCTTTCTGCTCTATGGCAGAAGGCAGTAGAGAATTACAAAGAGGCATTGAGCATTTACTCACAAATTATTATTATTATTACCCACTTGCAGGGGCTAGCCACAGTCCAGACAGTGCCCAAATGCTTTCAGGAGACTCTGTCTTGTTGGACATTGAGGCTTCAGTCTTCCTGGCTTCTGGAGAAAGGACGCAGACAATCTCTGACCTTGTTCTCCTGGCTTCTTCTGGACGATCTGTGTCTATGTCCAGGGATTCTAGGCAGGACCTTCAGGTGCAGAAGGCAGATGTGGTGCAGTCTCAGCACCATGTCACGCTGGCCACACAGGCTGATCGCGTGCAGGCATCCAGGGTCTGCTCCTGGTAAGTCACGGCAGTGGAGTTCAGCAGGCAAGCAATAAGGCAGTGTGCAAGAGCAGCAGGGCTGGGCACAGCAGAGAGAGCAGGCAAAGAGCAGGGAAGCAAAGCAGGGAAGCAAAAGCAGGTTGTTCACCTGCACATCTCTTTTTGTCAATGTGGGCCGAGATTAATTGTCCTTTGGACACAGAATAGCGAATCAGGATGGCAGTTAGCCAAACCACAGTATCACAGTATCATCAGGGTTGGAAGAGACCTCACAGATCATCAAGTCCAACCTTTTACCACAGAGCTCAAGGCTAGACCATGGCACCAAGTGCCACATCCAATCATACCATATTAGCCAAAGCCACAGGCTGGATTTTCCCTAATTTGGGACAAGCACAGGCCTTGCACTAGGCAGGCACAAGCTGAGTGTGTGCACCTTACACCACAGGACCCTGGGCAGGCCAGACTCAGTGGCTCCAAGTTTTGTGTCCATTTGCAGCGCTTGCCTCTCTGGTGGAGCAGGCAAACATGCCTAGGCAAGGCAAGACATGTATAAGCCTATTTTGGGCCTATGAGGGCTACCACAACAGAATCACAGAGTTTAAAATCAGTCCTTTCATTATTCAGTGTAGCATATTTGGAAAATGAAAAGTGGCACATCATTTCCCCTTGTGCTTGTCAGAGAATGATGAAGTAGAAGAGAAAGTAGTAGGAACTTAGTGAAAGCTTAAATTAACACAAGCCTGCTGTTATTATGAACATGATCTGAATTATTGTACCAAAGGCTTTCATACTTATAGGTAATATATAATATGTTCATGCATAGGTAAATGTGTATATGCACACAGATGCATGTGGTGGGTTGGGAACTCCCCACCATGGTTAAAATTTACCAGATCAGCTCAGACAGATCCAAAGCAAGATAAAGCTGTAGTTTACAGCAAAACGAAACTTACAGGCACAAACGCAAAACTTATTTACATGTATTTATAGTTACATACAATTCAGAAATATACAGACATCCAACCTTCACCCTGGACAAAGAAAGCCCAGAAGGGGCCAACACCACCCTCTCTCTCCCCAGAGAGAAAACAAACCAGCAAAGGTCATGTGTTATCTGCTCAGTCAAGGTTAGTGTGAAGGAAACTAGAGAGAAGTGGAGGAACAGCAAACAGATCCAGCACCCTAGAGCAAAGAAGAACGAATTGTCCATACATTGGCTTTTTATACCAATTAGCAAACCAATGAATGATACAGACCTTATCATTGTTATCCTTTGTGCTAGTTTGAGCCTAGCTAGCATGTTTTGGTGAGAAGAACTAGATGATAGGCTGAGAAATGAAAACAATGGTGAGGTCTACTTCGCTCACAGTCTTGCTGAGATGTGTAAAGAAGAAAAGCAAAACAAAAGATAGGGTCACTTCTGCTTTGCCTGCTGGGGAGAGCTGAGGCTGCTCGTGAACTCCATCTTGCTTTCTAACCTCACCNTCCAATGATCTAATATAGTCAGATTCTGCTCTGAACTTTCAGGAAAGCACCAATTTCTCCTATCGGAATACTCCAATAGGCCTTAAAGCATCACAATACATATATTTTTATATATCATATATAAATGTATAAGATAGCCAAGGACACTCCTATTCTGTTCTGAACTTTTTCCTCAGCTCATAGAATCATAGAATCAGCTGGGTTGGAAGAGACCTCCAAGATCATCCGGTCTAACCTATCACCTAGCCTTAGCCAATCAACTAGACCATGGCACTAAGTGCCTCATCCAGGGTTTTCTTGAACACTTCCAGTGACGGTGACATCATCGCTTCCCTGGGCAGCCCATTCCAATGCCAATCACTCTCTCTGGCAGGAACTTCCTCCTAACATCCAGCCTATACCTTTCATGGCACAACTTGAGACTGTGTCCCCTTGTTCTGTTGCTGACTGCCTGGGAGGAAACCAACCACACCTGGTTACAACCTCTCTTCAGATAGTTGTAGACAGCAGTGAGGTCACTCCTGAGCCTCATCTTCTCCAAGCTAAACAATCTGAGCTCCCTCAGCCTCTCCTCATAGGGTCTGGTACTATAAACTTAGTGAAAATAACAGGATGAAAAGTGTTTTGACACACTTTTATTCCCAAATATCTAATTGGACTTTAGAGTAATCATAATAAGGTACTGTTACTAAAAGAAGTAGTACATACATGACCCTTAACCACCACATTTTCTGTTTTGCCATATGCTCTGTGCATGTTCTCCACAAATATCCATTTCTTCCCCTTCTCACCTACTTCAATCATTTATCTTATTTTTTCTCTTTTAATTCTCTTGCATGTGTCAATTTCTGAGACCAGTTGAGTGCTGACAGTGTGCAAATTAGATCCAGGAGAACATGAGAAGGAGTTTCTCATTTCTCTGTGAGATTTAAGAGAGATAAAGAGGACAGTGAAAAGATCCTTTGGGCATCTGCAATACTAAGATAACTTTTATTACTGTTAAAAGAGATCAGTCTTTTAATACAAGGTATGTTTTACTGTCCATACACCTGTTACAAAAGATTGTCTTTCTCAGCAAAACAGGAAAGAAAGTAAGATCTAGATATTTTAAGTGAAATTCCACTTTAATTATTTCTTAATTACGAGATCTTTGCTCAATTAAACAAAATTACTCCCTGAGAATATGGTATCAACTGGCTAAAGAGATCAAAACACACCACTGAAATGATTTTAGAAGGATATGCCAATAGATACAGTGCATTGAAAGAGGTTTAAAGAGGACAAGACAGAAGACAATTTATATCAGGTGGAAAAGTAGTCATTTTGGTTTACTGCTGTTCTGATGTTAATGATAAATGACAGGCTGGCTGTCAGTGAGGTCACAGTATAACAGGATCACAGCAGTTGGAAGGGACCCAAGGAGATCATTGAGTCCAACCCCCCTGCCAGAGCAGGACCACACAATCTAGCACAGATCACAGAGGAAGGCACCCAGACAGGCCTTGAAAGTCTCCAGAGAAAGAGATTCCACAGCTTCTCTGGGGAGCCTGTGCCAGTACTCTGTGACTCTTACAGTAAAGGCGTTCCCCCTTGTGTTGAGGTGGAACCTCTTTTGCTGCAACTTACACCCATTGCTCCTTGTCCTATCCCAGGGAGCAGTGAGCAGAGCCTGTCCCCTGCCTACTAACCCCCAGCCCTCAGATGTTTATAAACATTTATTAAATCACCTTACAGTCCTCTCTTCTCCAGATTAACAGCCCCAGGTCCCTCAGCCTCTCCTCACAAGGCATGCCCTCAAGTCCCCCAATTAGCCTCCCAGCCCTCCACTGGACCCTCTCCTTTATTTGGGATATCTCTTTTGTCAGAATTTTGCTTTGGAAGACTGCAATACAGAAAAATGGAATTGAAAGAAGAAAAGAAACACAAAACTTTTAATCTATAAATGCAGCTAAGCCAAGCATTTTTTAAAATACAATTATAGATACAGTTTTACCTGGTTTTCAAATATTATCTTCTCCCTGAAGCAATATGCAAATTTATCAAAATGACACAAGATTTGATTGTAGCTGCCCAGGGAGGTGGTGGAGTCACCATCCCTGGAGATGTTCAAGAAAAGACTGGATAAGGCACTTAGTGCCATGGTCTAGTTGACTGGATAGGGCTGGGTGCTAGGTTGGACTGGATGATCTTGGAGGTCTCTTCCAACCTGGTTGATTCTATGATTCTATGACTCTTTCTGTTTAGTCAAGCCAGAAATATCTCAGTTTTGAAGAGACTGTGATTTCAGACTGATTTTTGTACAGAGAGAAATTACACTCAGTTCATTAGGACTTCATAACAGAGAGTAAACATATTTAAGTCAAAGTTTTACATTATTTTCTGTCCTCCCAGAGATGGAGATCCTTAGTTCAGGAAACGGTGAAGTCATTTCACCCAGCATCTGGGGAAACGATCAGTTGATTTCAATGGATTTAGTGTTGCTTCAGTTCATCATTTGGAGATCTATACTGGTCACAGGCAGAGTTCCTCAGGGCTTAGACTTGGAGGCTTATTTAATATCTTTATTTAATTTTAACTTAATTTTTAACTTATTTAATATCTTTATCAATTATCTGGATGAGGGGATCGAGTGCAACCTGAGGAAGTTTGCAGATTGCACTGAATTGAGTGGGAGCATTAATCTGTTTGAGGGTAGGAAGTTTCTGCAAAGGGATCTTAGCAGTTGTATGAGGTTTAACAAAGCCAAGTGCACTTGGTTCACACCAACCCCATGTGACAATACAGGCTTGGGGAAGAGTGGCTGGAAAAACGCCAGCAGAGAATTATCTGGGGGTACTGATGGACAGGTAGTTGAACATGACCCAGAAATGCATCTTGGCCTGTATCAGGAAGAGAGTGGCCAGGAGAAGTAGGGAAGAGATTGTGCCCTTGTACTCAGCATTGGTGAGGTTGCACCTTGAGTACTGTGTTCAGTGTTGGGCACTGCAGTGTAAGAGAGATGTTGAGTTACTGGAATGTGTCCAGAGAAGGCAGACAAAGCTGATGAAGTTTCTAGAGCATGAGTCTTATTAGGAGCAGCTGAGGGAGCTGGGATTGTTTAGTCTGGAGAAGGCTGAGGTAAGACCTTATTGCTCTCTACAACTACCTGAAAGGAGGTTGTAGTAAGATGGGTGTTGGTCCTTTCTCTAAAGTAACTGGCAATAAGACAAGAGGAAATGGCCTCAAATTGCTCCAGGGGAGGTTTGGATTAGATGTTAGGAACAATTTCCTTGCTGAAGGAATGGTCAGGCACTGGAATGAGCTGCCAGGGAGGTATTGGAGTGACATTCCATGGAGGTATTAAAACCAAGTGTAGATGTGTCATTTCAGGACATGGTTTAGTGGGCATGGTTGTGTGGGTTGACAGTTGGGCTTAATGATCTTGGAGGTCTTTTCCAACATGAATGAATCTGATTCTCTGAGTGAGCAAAACAGTTGTTTCTGAGCACTTGATATCTGGACAATATCTATTCAAACACTTTTACCTCAGATTAGTGTCATTCTCATCCTGAGAAACTGTAAGAGGTCAGAGAATATCACAAATATTCCTGGAGTACATTTTTCACTTTATGTTCATCCAGCAGAACTCCAGACTGTGTGGCCTATGACAGTAGCATGGAAAGTTACTTTTAGAGATTCACTGCTAAAGTGCATTTGTGATCTGAACTAAAATGCCGATGAAGATACATTCCATGTATTCCATGTGGTATTTAAGGAAGTATGTTAACTATGCCTGTTGATCCTACTCATAAAATATAACTGCTTATGTTCCAAGCTGGATATGTTAGCAAATGCAGACAATGGATATTGTATCTAAAGGGAGCCTACAGGAAGGCTGGGGAGGGACTATTGACAAGGTCTGGTAATGTCAGGACGAGGGGGAATGGGTTTAAGCTGGAGGAGGGGAGATTTAGACTGGATGTTAGGAGGAAGTTCTTTACAGTGAGGGTGGTAAGACACTGGCACAGGTTGCCCAGGGAGGTTGTGGATGCTTCCTCCCTGGAGGCGTTTAAGGCCAGGCTGGATGAGGCCTTGAGCAACCTGCTCTAGTGGGAGGTGTCCCTGCCTATGGCAGGGGGTTGGAGCTGGATGATCCTTGAGGTCCCTTCCAACCTAAACCATTCTATGATTCTATATTTGCCTGCAATTGATGACAAAAAAAAAGCCTCTAGAAGTTTCTAAGGAAAAGACACTAGTCCTAGAATACACACTGCTGAGTCTGTTGAAATAATCAAAGCTAAGTCATGGAGCTAAAGAAAAGGCTTGAGCCTTTGAGGGTGGAAGGAGAGTTTGACTGTTAACCATAAAAAAGGGAAAGAAAAACATTTAGCAGTTGCCCTTGAAAGTGTTCTTCAGTATATTTTAATGTACAGGGGCTGGCTCATTGTTAGTCACCCCCTATGAACAGAACCATGGGATTCAATTCATGGCAGTCCTCACAAACAGAGCCCCACAGTGTTCCCGCAGCTACAGTCATCATGCTGTGAAATCCAATGTAGGAACTGCAACCATTAGGATGAAAAATGCAAGGAGATTGGTCCAGAAAGAGAATTATTTTGCCAGTGTATTTTTACAACTAATTTATGGACACATATTGTTTAATGTGCAATAAAGACTCAGAGAGGGAATTAGTGTACTTGAGTGAATAAACAGAATAATTGTGAAATTATTGCCACAGCTCTATCAGCAAAGCCTTGGTGGGAAAATAGATACACAGAGCCCCTTGAGTTGCAAAGGAGTATTTAAAAGCTTGACTCTAATCCTGTGTGGTGTCCAGCACAATGTCACTCTCCTCATGGTAGTAACCAAAAAAACACCAAACTCATTTTTTGGTGGCTTTACATTTTCTCCCCTACTCTTCACCATAATAGGTGAAGCCATAGGCTTGCTTTACCCAACTTCAGGAAAAACATAGGCCTTTCACAAGGCAGGCACAAGCTAAGCATGTGTGTACCTTTTTTACCACAGGATGTAAACAAGTCTGGGCAAGCCAGAGTCCTTAGACTCAGTGGCTCCATGTTCTCTGTCCCCCTTCCTGTAGTTACTTCTCCCCAAAACAGAAGGAGAGAGAGAGCAGAAAAACATGTCTGGGCAAACCAGGACATGCATAAGCCTATTTTGGCCTATCCAGAACTACCACGACAGGAGGACACCATACAAAAAATTATATCAAGTTTCCAGTGTGTTATGGAGTCTCAAAATTCTACTTAATTAATATTATGTTAAAGGAAAAAAAAAAGAAAATCCTTATGCTTTTATTTTTCCCCCTTTCCTTCCTCTTAAAAGGTAATATTCACACATGAAAGATGTGCACTAAATATAGTCAAGCCATCTATGGCACTGATACCAGCTTTAAAAAGGCAGTATGGACTAAATTGATTTTCTGTGAGAAGAATCTGTACAGTGAACTGGAAAACCCATGAGCTTTTAACACAGGTGTTCACCACTTGGTTTGAGAAACTCGTAACTGTTTGTGGTACCTTGGGACTCCAGAATGCAACTGCTTTAGAATTTCTAACTGTTATGGGAAAAAAAATATCAAAGTACCTGTGTAAGAAATAGAATAGAATAAAATCAACCAGGTGGGAAGAGACCTCCAAGATCATCCAGTCCAACCTAGCACCCAGCCCTATCCAGCCAACTAGACCATGGCACTAAGTGCCTCATCCAGGCTTTTCCTGAACACCCCCAGGGACGGTGACTCCACCACCTCCCTGGGCAGCCCATTCCAATGCCAATCACTCTCTCTGGCAACAACTTCCTCCTAACATCCAGCCTAGACCTCCCCTGGAGGTTGACATTTTATGCTTTCTCTAATTAGGGTAAACAACATGACTAAAGAAAGTTTTCATTTTGAGAGGAATAGGACATCATTATTTCTGTGGCTATACACTCTGCAGAACCTGGTGAATAAGATAAAACCACGGAAATATCATTCCTCTTTCTTCTTTCTCTGCCAGAAGCATTGCTTCTTGATGTGCCTGGGAATGTTTACAAAACCAGAGCATCATGTTCTGAGGGTTTGTAATAAATCAATAGACCTTAATGGTTTACAAACTGAGCATGTAATTATTTAAACATTGGTGATTTATTCAGCAGATTTCAAAGGATGTTGCTCTGAGTAGGGAACAGGTTATGACTGTGAGTGCAGGTAAATGATGGCAGTCTGTCATAAGCTCTCATGTTGCTGCAGACAATTGAGGATAATATTCTCAAAAGTGTTTGGCCATCTAAAGATGCAGTTAAGCACACAGGTGAAATTTCTACATTTATTTGAAAAGAATGAATCTGAGTCCCATGGGTGTTCTGCACCTGGGTCAGTGCAACCCCAAGCACAGATACAGGCTGGATGGTGAATGGCTGGAAAGCAGCCCTGAGGAAAAGGATCTGGGGGTCTGGATGGATGAAAAGCTCAACATGAGCCTGCAGTGTACATGTGCAGCCCAAACAGCAACCCTGTGCTGGGCTGCAGCAAGAGCAGTGTGGCCAGCAGGGCAAGGGAGGAGATTCTGCCTCTTTGCTCTGCTCTCCTCAGACCCCACCTGAAGTACTATGTGCAGTTCTGGAGCCCCCAACACAAGAAAGACATGGAACTGTTGGAGCCAGTCCAGAGGAGGGCCACAAAGTTGATCAGAGTGCTGGAGCAGCTCTGCTATGAGGACAGGCTACAAGAGTTGGGGCTCTTCAGCCTGGAGAAGAGAAGACTTCAAGAAGACCTTATAGTGGCCTTCCAGTATCTGAAGGGGACCTACAAGGAGGCTGGGGAGGGACTATTGACAAGGTCATGCAATAACAGAACAAGGAGTGACGGGTTTAAACTGTAAGAGAGAAGATTCAAATTAGATGTTAGGAAAGGGTTCTTTACAGTGAGAGTGGTGAGACACTGGAAGAGGTTACCCAGGGAGGTTGTGGCTGCTTCCTCCCTGGAAGTGTTCAAGGCCAGGTTGGATGAGGTCTTGAACAACCTGTTCTAGTGGGAGATGTCCCTGCCTATGGCAGGGGGTTGGAACTAGGTGATCCTTGAGGTCCCTTCCAACCTAAACCATTCTATGATTCTAAGAGATGATGCTGAAAACACGACCGACAACATATTTTTGTCAATAAATGAATGTCTTTGAAAATACTTCTGACATGTAGAATTAATATTCATTAGTGATTCTGCAGCAGAACCACACAGTATCATAGTCAGTGCATCAGAGCCCCATCACATAAGGAAGCTTAGTTTATTTCTAAGTGTAATAAAAAGCAAAGAATATATATTAAAAAAAAAAAAAAGGCTGATTAAGTGTTGAAATTAAAAACAACCCCACCCCACAACTCTTCATTTCACAAACAGTATAGTATTGTAAGTCAAACCAAAGAAACAAAAATTACATATGTGGTCAAACAATACCCTCCAGCTTTCATTTTGTTTCATAACTATATACAGTTATGAGTCCTCTGTTCTGTAGGGCCATACGCAGAAACTATTTCTGCAGCTGGCAACTTGTCTGAATTATCATGAAAACAAAGAATTTATTCAGAGAAAGTGGAAGGAGAAACCCAAATTTGTTTTGTTTTTAGTAAGATCATACACACTTTGAATAACCCTGATTTGAGGTTTGTGGGGTAACAGAAATCGGGCTCTTACCCGTAAAGTGACACACCTTGATCTTTACCTGAGCAAACAGAATCTCTTTAGGCTGCTCCTCTCTTTCTTCCTTAGACATTTTTCACAGCAGCTCTCAGATTCAGCCCAGCAGATTGTTTTGATTTTTCTGGGGGTTGAAGGAGTTGAAAAAAAGGGAGATGGTTACTGATCATTCTGCATCATAAATATTTCACTAGGAGATGGGATGACATTTCAACAAATAGTATATTTCCCAAAGTCCATCCCAAATGTCCTCTGTGGCATCTCTATGTTTTCATCTGACAGTAGCCAGTGCTTTCTTTAGCAAATCCTAAAACCTTGTGAGGTGCTAAAAGAAAATGAATTAAATAATTGCCTTGCTGCTTTCCTCAGCACCTGTTAGGAGCCTCCCCTAGCCTGCCACTGCCCAATTCCAGGCAGGACAGAGCCATGAGGTGTTGTTGGTTCATAGTCAGCAATGACTTTCAAAGCCTGTCTGGCTGTGGTCCTCTGTGCTCTGTGTTAGATAGGATTGTCCTGCTCCGGCAGGGGGGTTGGACTCGATGATCTCTTTGGGTCCCTTCCAACCCCTAACATCCTGTGAGCCTGTGAAAGCATGACCAGGTAAAATATTTTAAGCTGAGGAGTTCTGGGTTGTGCTGTGAGGAGCAAAAGACAGATCAGATTCCTGTGATCCTATGATCTCTATCTTTTGAAGTTTTATTTACATTAATGGAAATTCAGCTGGTTAAGAAAACTTTGAGGTTTTTGTTTTTAAGAAGAACAAACTGAAAACTAGGCTCTGGTTACTGAATTGTAGCTGCTATTTTTAACTGGCAGAGAAACAGCAAAATGATCCTTTTAGGAGTTTATCTCTTCTGTAACATTATACATTTGAAAATGTTATGTCTGTTTTTTTTTTTTAAGCCTGGTATGATGAAAATGTGAATATCTTCATGTATTAAATGCTGTCTTCTAGAGAATATTCTTGCTTAACATTGCCATGTCCAATCCTGCCTTGAACAGCTCCAGGGACGGTGACTCCACCACCTCCCTGGGCAGCCCATTCCAGTGTCCAATGACTCTCTCAGTGAAGAACTTTCTCCTCACCTCAAGCCTAAACTTCCCCTGGCGCAGCCTGAGGCTGTGTCCTCTTGTTCTGGTGCTGGCCACCTGAGAGAAGAGAGCAACCTCCCCCTGGCCACAACCACCTCTCAGGTAGTTGTAGACAGCAATAAGGTCACCCCTGAGCCTCCTCTTCTCCAGGCTAAACAATCCCAGCTCCCTCAGCCTCTCCTCGTAGGGCTGTGCTCGAGGCCTCTCACCAGCCTCGTCGCCCTTCTCTGGACACTTGGTGCCATGGTCTAGCCTTGAGCTCTGTGGTGAAGGGTTGGACTTGATGATCTGTGAGGTCTCTTCCAACCCTGATGATACTATGATATGATACTATGATCATATTTTGGAAATCAGAGGAAAAAAAGAATTGATATTAACTTTTTTTTTTTCCCTGAAACAAAGTTAAAAGTGGGTTTGATTAATCATAGAATCAGTCAGGGTTGGAAGGGACCACAAGGATCATCTAGTTCCAACCCCTCTGCCATGGGCAGGTGTTGGGAATGGTAGGACTTTTAGTGCTGACATACTAGAACATAGGCCATGGGTTCAGAATGTATAAAGGGGAAAGTACTGAGTTAAGGGTCGAAAAGACCTTAAGGAATGTTGCAGCAGAGTTACGTGGAATATGAGCCTGTGGCTTTGTTAACCTTTGCTTATCTAGTTGCTAACATATGAGGTCTGTCTTAATGACCAATTAGGATTTGTCACGATCTTTTAGCTTGTATGTTAAGTGCTGAAAGTACAATAAACAGAACTTAGCTTGCATCAAGCTGCTTCCCATCTCGTCAATCATGGCAGGCAGGGAATATACAGATGCTGTATGCTGCATGCTGCTGGGACTGTGCTTCCCTTTTAAAGGACTAACATGTTCTGCTTATGCTCTCGCAGCCATGTAGACTTATACATTTTACATTTTAAGATAATAGATGGGATTTAATATTGTTATGCAAAATGTGTGCTTAAAGTAAAGCCTGGCACTTTTATTTCAGACTGTGAAAGTTAAATGCACTGAATTTGCATAACATTTAGCAAAGTTAAATTTAAGAGGAGCTCTGCATAACGTAGGTATATGTGGAAAAAGCACATCCATCTCTGAGTCTCATTTTAAAAATAAGTAGGGCTGGAACGTGTCCAGAGAAGGGCAACAAGGCAGGTGAAGGGCCTAGAACACAAACCCTATGAGGAGAGGCTGAGGGAGCTGGGGGTGTGCAGCCTGGAGGAGGCTCAGAGGTGACCTCATTGCTGTCTACAACAACCAGAAGGCAGGTTGTAGCCAGGTGGGGTTGGTCTCTTCTCCCAGGCAACCAGCAACAGAACAAGGGGACACAGTCTCAAGTTGTGCCGGGGGAAGTCTAGGCTGGATGTTAGGAGGAAGTTGTTGGCAGAGAGAGTGATTGGCATTGGAATGGGCTGCCCAGGGAGGTGGTGGAGTCGCCATCCCTGGAGGTGTTCAGGACAAGACTGGATGAGGCACTTAGTACCATGGTCTAGTTGACTGGCTGGGGCTGGGTGCTAGGTTGGAGTGGATGATCTTGGAGGTCTCTTCCCACCTGGTTGATTCTATTCTATTCTATTCAAACCAGGAGCTAAAACTCTCCAACAAGTTTTTTTTTTGCATGTGTTTATATGGTTAGCTCTACCTGGATATGCACACAGCTAGAGCAGAAACCTCACAGTGATTTGGCAGAAAACGCATACAAAAACATGCACTGACTAAAGAATATTAGAAAAGTTAGGATCTGCTATTGGATATTGTAATGCTTTATAGGCCTGCAAACAGATACTGTGTTTGCTGGGCTGACTACATAGCCCCCAGCACACTGTAGGCACTAAATAAACAGACATTCATTACATAGTAGATTTGCACTTAGACTTGTCAAAAACTTTGCAGAAAGTATTCAGAAAAAAGTAAGGAGTTAGATGTAAACCAAAGTGAATTGCCATAAATTCACTACCAGCTTCTAGTTTTGTGCTCCTCTTCACTTCCCTAGCTTTGCATAATGCTGTCCCTCGTTAAGTAGAGATGCTTTTCTTTTCAGATACTGAAAATTGCCTTGCTGTTTTGCCAGCAGCACTAAGTTGATGATGTCCACCTGCTTATACTATTACTTTGTGCTAGTTTGAAGCTAGATGGAATGTTTTGGTGAGATGAATTTGATTACAGGCTGTGAAAAGGAAACAATGCTGGTGTCTACTTCACTCATAGGCTTACTGAAATGTATAAGAACGAGAACACAAATGTAGATAACGGAGTCTCTCTCTGGGCTTTGTGGGCTGCACTTCTCTCTCTAATCTAATCTGCTGTCTGTGTGACTAATTCACCTGCTTCCTAACCCCCCGAACTCTACCTTGAATATAAGGCAAGTTCTAGGGTAAGGTAGAGGAGTGGGATAAAGGTGGAAGGGTGGTTGGGAGCCCCTCCTGGGGACTCTGGTTTCTGGGAGGGGAGTTGTGTTTCTGTATTACCTTTTAACATGTATATAACTGTATATACCGTAAATATCTGCTTGTATATTGTGCTAAGCTGGAAATATAAAGCTTCATTCAATTCATTCAATTTCCAGAGCCGCTGAGTCTAGTCTGGGTGATTTTCTTAAGTGGGGGGGGGGTGTGGGGGGTGTGTGTAACACCCAAACCATCACATACTTTTACACTGTTCATGAAAGACCAGGCCAGGTATAGATTTGGGTGAGATTATCAACGACATTCTTGTGAATGCCTTTGCAAAAGGAGAAAAAATTTGCAAGATTGATCCTAGAGTTGCCCAAAATTTCTCACCAAATGTCTTTCTCCCCAGATATTTTCAGCTGCAACTAGGTAAGTGCATCCCACTTCATCATACGACAGATGCTCCTAACAGAGTTTATTTGGCACTGGTAGATACAATTAGGAGCACCCATTTATACTGCTTCCCCTACCCTTTTCCTTTAAAATGTACTTCCTAGTAGCAGCTAAGGCAGAATAAAAGGTTACAGGTTAGCTACTTCAGGCTCATGCCTTTCCAGCAGATTTGGCTCCTAGTTCATAATTCAGTGAATATCTCCAGTCCTTAATAAACTCATCAAGTGCAGAAGAGAATAAAGCATACTGCTCTGAGTTTTAGCCACTGTTTTGGTGGGGTTTTTGCCTTTGTTGACTGTCCCTCGTCTCTACTTTTACAGGGTGACACAGAAAGACACCAGGGTGAAAGGGCTGAGCAAAACTCACTTCTCCGAAGACTCAAAGTGCACATGGAATGAGAAACCTTGTCATTTACTTCATACAACAAAGTAGCTGCCATCTTTTGGTCCAGGAAGCTGACAGAAAAGACTGTGCCACTGAATGTTTTGCATGGAAATACTCCAGGTGCAATCTATGAAAGCTATCTTTTAAACAGAGCAATGTCTCCAAGTAGAGTATGACTACTAGAGTCATCTCACACATAAGGATTAGTAAGGAAATGTTTTATCAAAGCATAATGCTTTCAGAGTTGAAAGTTACAGTGAGGGTTCAGGCAGTACTGCTCCAGTGAAAGGAGATTCTGCTGCCACAGGACAGATGGTTCTGGCTCAGAGTGAGGAACAACTGTCATTGCATCACAGAAACAAAAGGACACTTTTGCCTGCATCCTCTGGAAAAAAACAACCAACCAAACCAAAACCCACAACAGCAATAAAATCCCCAAAATTCAGACAGTAACTTTTAAGACATTAAAAAGTAAATTTTAGAAAATCATATAAATTATTCTGGACAATTTTTGCTTTGCCTAAACTGTTTCACCTCACTCTAATAAAATTGTAGGGTTTAAAATCCACATTGCTGGGATTTTAGTTATAAGGAATAGCTAAAAAATGAATTATTTAATCATAGACACTGATTTTTTTTTTTCACATGCAGCTACAATTTTACAACAAAACCCCCAGAAGCTTTTCTATGTGGCTCATAGTGCATATTCACGGTTATAAAGGTACACGACAATATATGAGCCTATAAGTACTCATTAGTGTTAATTAAGTCAAAGTCTGCATTTGCAAAGGCATAAAATATGAACTTTAATTCCTCAATTTATTATTTTCAATTTACAGTGCTATTAGTTATGCAATTTGGCATGTCTTCCCTTATTATGTGATGGTTTAACACCTGCTTGCATTTGTGTTTTTATTTCAGCCAGCACTAGCAAGTGGTATAGAGAGCAGAATCATAGAGTCATAGAATCAACAGGTTGGAAAAGACCTCCAAGATCATCCAGTCCAACCTATCACCCAGTCCTGTCCAATCAACTAGACCACAGATGTATTCTTTGGGGCTCTCTTCATTCATCTCCCTTCAAAGAGTTCCCCTCAAACCACGATGTTTGCTTTTTCCACTTTGTGAGATCCCTTCTGGGGGACATTGAGTCCTTTCTCAATCCAAATTCCCAGGAACATCTGGAGGTACCTCTGGTCTTGAAGGCATCTCCTAACTGTGATCTCTGAATGTATCAGAGGCCAGAACCTAGATTCATTTTGGAGAAGAAAAGCAAGCTCAGCTAGAAGGACACCCATCAGCAGCTGAGGTCCTAGGGAAGAAGAGATGCTTCCTCCCAGCAGATTCCCAAGGGGAGCGTGCCCATGGGAGCTCCCAAGGTGAAGTACCCTTGGCTGAAACTATCCTGGCAGGAAAGGCAGCTCTCCAGTTTGCTTTCAGCCCCCAAGAAATTGAGTAAACTCTAAGGAAACAGCCATGATCTACTAGCACAAGGTAGACATAAAAACAGAGATTGTGGTGGGTTTGTTTGTTGTTTTGGTGTGTGTGTCCCCCCGCCTTTTTTTTCCAGTAGAGTGAAATTTAGTCCATTAAGTACAAAACATTATGCTGTAAACTCTTTCTTTTTTTTTTTTTCTTAACAAAAAGCACTTCAAGTGTAGTTTTGTACTGGATTTTAGCCAAAGATTCTATTAGAATGTAATAAATCTTACCTTATAGATAAGTGCATTTTCTGAATTGTGACTGTACTTCTCCTTTGTGCATCATTGCCACTATGGAGAAGATTCTCAAGAGATGGCACAGTGTAAGTGCAGACTAGCAGCTTAGAGAAAAATAGCAGCCCAATTTTGTCACAAAATTCTAGAGAAAATATCATCCCAATTAAGCAGATTGCTTATATAAGGACAGTCTTTATTATTGGTCTTTAAAGTAGTTTTTGAAGCCTAACTAATCTTAGCTAAAACCAAGAATTCCACAGTAGATAAAATGCAATGTATGTCATAAAAGCATGTATGACAGACAGAGGATGGATTATTTTCACAATTTCATCTATCTTTATCTAAATGAGTGAAGTGAAAAAAAAGTTATGTAATGACAAATGATTACTTTTAAACCTTAGCACGCAAAGGCTTTTATGCCTTTTTGCTATTTACAGGGGAACAGTTTATGAAGACTGACACAAAAAAAAACAGAGTTTACGTAAAGCAGAACTCACTTTTCTCCTCTTCTTTCTAATTTAACTAATATAGAGTCACAGAATGGTATATATACTTGAGCAACCTGCTCTAGTGGGAGGTGTCCCTGCCTTTGGCAGGGGGTTGGAGCTGGATGATCCTTGAGGTCCCTTCCAACCTAAACCACTCTATGATTCTATGATTCTATGTATACCTGTATACATATAATTGTATATATTGTAAATATATATATTAGCACAATATACAAGCAGATATTTACAGTATATACAGTTATATACAGAAACATACCAGTTAAAAGGTAACACAGAAACACAACAGCCCTCCCAGAAACCTGAGTCCCCAGGAGGGGATCTCAACTGCCCTTCCACCTTTCTCCCACCCCTCTGCCTTACCCAAGATCTTGCCTTATGTCTAAGGTAGTTTTGAGGGTTGGCCAGGAGGGTTAGGAAGCAGACGGATTAGTCACACAGATGGCAGGTTAGGTTAAAAAGAGAGAGAAATTCAGCCCAGAGCCCAGACAGCAACTGCATTATCTATGTTAGTGTTCTTGTCCTTATACATCTCAGCAAGCCTATGAGTGAAGTAGACATCACCACTGTTTCCTTTTCATAGCCTGTAATCTAATTCTTCTCACCAAAACATTCTAGCTAGGCTCAAACTAGCACAAGGGTGGAAGGGACCTCAAGGATCATCCAGTTCCAACCCCCTGCCATAGGCAGGGACACCTCCCACTAGAACAGGTTGCTCAAGACCTCATCCAACCTGGCCTTGAACACCTCGAGGGAGGGAGCATCCATAATCTCCCTGGGCAACCTGTGCCAGTGTCTCACTACCCTCACTGCAAAGGACCTTTTCCTAACATCCAGTTTGAATCTCCCCTCTTCCAGCTTAAACCCACAACCCCTTGTCCTGTCATTACAAGATAAACATGTTAACTGCTTTCCTCAGTGGAGGCTCAGGGGATATTGAAAGGAGCTGTATGCCAATAACTGTAAAGGTGGACTGCTGCTCACTTTTAAATGAAAAATGCAAAACCAGGTATATCATTATTTCACCACCTATTAGCCATCGTTTGTAGCTGCATGTCAGTCCCACTAGAACAGAATTTAATGAATAACCTGGAAAATGCAGAGTTAGACTCCTGGGCACTTTACTGTAGTTTTGAACTGAGTACAGTGGTATAATCTTAGTCCTACTTTGATGTGGTCTATTAGGGCAAGAGTCAAGCAGAAGACAGCTTTGGAAGCATTAGAAGTTTCAAATAATGAACTTTGAAAATATGTAGTTTCTACTGTTCTTTTCTATAAATGCTACTGTGGTGGTTTGGGTGTCCCCCACCCCCCCACACTTTAGAAATCACCCAGACTAGACTCAGTCGGCTCTGGAAATGTGAATGAAGCTTATATTTACAGCTGGCACAATGTACAAGCAGATAGTTACAGTATATACAGATATAGACAGAAAAATACAAGGTAAAAGGTAATACAGAAACACAACAGCCCTCCCAGAACTGGGTCCCCAGGAGGGGCTCTCAACCACCCCCTCACCTTCCCCGTACCCCTCTCAACCTTACCCCAGTCCCAAAGAAAAATGGAGGTTCAGCCAGGGGGGTTAAGAAGAAAAGGTGAATCAGCCAAAGCAAATGGAGGGTGAGGTTAGAGAGTGAGATGAAGTTCAGCCAGCAGCCCCGAGCTTCCCAGCAGGCAAAGTGACCAGAGCAAAGGCAAGAGTGAAGTGACTATCTATGTTTTGCTTTTTATTCTAATACATCTCAGCAAGACTATGAGGGAAGCAGACATCACCATTGTTTTCATTTCACAGCCTATGATCTAGTCCTTCTCACCAAAACATTCTAGCTCGCTTCAAACTAGCACAGCTACTGCTTAGGGATTTAAAATCCCTTACTGTTATCCTCTGCTTTAAAAAGTTATTAAAGGTAAGTGCAGTCCCAAACACAGGGCATGGCTTCTCAAAGGTGACCTTTATTTGCACTTAATGCAGGCTGCCTCCCGTGATTTCAGTGCTCAACACATATTTGGCTTGAATTGCAATGTTACGGTACCCTATGTTAATATGGTAACTTTGTGTTGAAAACAGCATAATGGAAAAATGAACTCGCTAAATTCATGCTTGATTACTGCATGGTTTAGATTGTGATTGGGAAGCATTGCAATTTTAATTCTACTACACTACAGATGAGCATTAATAACATACTTATGTAATTGGATGTGTTCTCTTAATCAGAGCTGAGAAAATGGATAGTTCAGTAAATCTGGTTTGGTCTTAGACCTTTCAGAATTGAATATTTCTAAATATTATTACACAACTATCCTGACTGAGAAGATACCAAAATATAACAGAAACAGCTGCTTTAAATTTAACTCCCTAAGAAACATATTCTGACACCTTAAATTCAGGTTTGCTAGATTTTCATAGTATCATAGTATCATCAGGGTTGGAAGAGACCTCACAGATCATCAAGTCCAACCCTTCACCACAGAGCTCAAGGCTAGACCATGGCACCAAGTGCCACATCCAATCCTGCCTTGAACAGCTCCAGGGACGGCGACTCCACCACCTCCCTGGGCAGCCCATTCCAGTGTCCAATGACTCTCTCAGTGAAGAACTTTCTCCTCACCTCGAGCCTAAACTTTCCCTGGCACAGCCTGAGGCTGTGTCCTCTCGTTCTGGCGCTGGGTTCCTGTTACCCCGTGAGTAAAACCATCAAAGAAACTACTCTAACCTGGGTAAAGGCTAAGGCAGTCACTAAATCAGTTCCTATATCACTGTCTTCATGGGTCCTGGAGAAACTGGCACTCTTAGACCAGCATATTAATAGGAGAGCTCAATGACCTACTAAATTTCAAACTATTAGAAAATGAAGTGAACCTAATCCTTAGATGTCATAGAATGGCTTGGTTTGGAAGGGAACTTAGAGACCAACTACTCTAACTTCCTTGCCGTGGGCAGGAATGCCTCACAACTAGACTCAGTTGCTCAAAGTCACATCCAACCTGGTCTTCAACACCACCAGGGAGTGGGCATGCACAACCTCCCTGGGCAACTTATTTCAGAGTCCCACCACCCTTGTACTGAAGAACCTCTTCCTAAGATCTAGCCTCAACCACTCCCCTTTGTCCTATTGCTAGACATCCTTATGAAAAGGTCCTCTATGGCCTTCCTGTAGGATCCTTTCAGGCAGCTCTAAGATCCCCCTGGAGCCTTCTCTTTTCTAGGCTGAACAAACCCAGCTCCCTCAGCCTATTCTTTTAGCAGAGATGTTTCAGCCCTTAGATCATCTTTGTGAAACTCCTCTGGCCTTGCTCCAACTGCCATGGGTCTTTCTTATGATGGGCACACCAGAACTAATAATTAATGTAATAATTAAACAGGAATCTTATCATAAATAAACAAATTGCTTGCATGATGACAGCATGGACCAGAAAGAACAGGGAAATAAAACTGCTTCTCTCTGTCATTGATAAGTACAGTTATCCAGACAACAAGGACCCAGCATTTTCATGAAACAGTGAGAACTAAGCTCTTAGGAAGAAGTTTCCCAAGCTACACAGTGATGTTTGTTTTCCAAAAACATGTTTTTCTCCCAAAACCAACAAAATCGGGGCTGTATTATGAAGCTCTCCTAGATGGTGATTTTTTTTATGCCTTTTTTTTTTTAAGCTAATAATTTATCAAAGAGGTAGCATCTCCTTGAGCCTAGACCTTAATATTCATTGACAAATATAGCTGTATAGCAAATTAGGTCATTTGTTCTCAGCTTGGAGAGAAGAAGGCTTCAAGAAGACCTTATAGTGGTCTTCCAGTATCTGAAGGCTGGGGAGGGACTATTGTCAAAGTCTTGTAATGACAGGACAAGGAGGAATGTGTTTAAACTGGCAGAGGGGAGATTCAAACTAGATGTTAGGAAAGGGTTCTTTGCAGTGAGGGTGGTGAGACAGTGGCACAGGTTGCCCAGGAAGGTTGTGGCTGCTCCCTCCCTGCAGGTGTTCAAGGCCAGGTTGGATGAGGCCTCGGGCAGCCTGTTCTAGCAGGAGATGTCCCTGCCTAAGGCAGGGGGTTGGAACTGGATGATCCTTGAGCTCCCTTCCAACCTAAACCACTCTGTTTTTCAAAATGGGTTTTAAATTCACTTTTAATTTAAACACATATGAATTTTCTTCTGTGTGCCAGTGAGCTTTACACTGACCATTAAAAACACAACTATTGTATACTCCTAGCATACAAATGTGTCCTTTTCATAATGTTGTCTCACATTTCACAATACATGTTTCAAAACCCCGCTTACATCTAATGAGCAGAGAATATCTCTCCCTCTAGCCCACACTTTAGCATGCCCTGCATTTAAAATATGCAAAACATGTTTTTCTATTCCCTCTAAAACTGCAAATCAAATAAAGGCAACATGCAAAGAAATGTGAGTAAGGTGATGTTACCTTTGTCCTTCACAATGCCTATGTTGTTTTTTCAGTCATTTGATTCTGACACCCTGTGAATATGTTATTGTGTGCTGAAGCACTTCATAGACACTCTATATTTGAAATGCATTTTAAAGGTGAACACACCTTCTCTGCAGACTGGACTCCCTATCGATTCCCTCAGTGGCTTTCTAACCAAAGCAATTATCTACCATGTGTGGAAATGGACTGAAAAGCACCATGGTTCACCAGCTACCTGAATTACTATAGCTTAGTGTATCACCAGATACAGCACCTTCATAAAGTATATTTTGTTTTGTTTCAGTGTTCATTGTAACAGAATTAGGAGTGGCTACATAACATGTATCTCAGTTGTTACTGA
Organism: Tricholaema leucomelas; assembly: GCA_013400475.1. Classification (NCBI taxonomy): domain Eukaryota; kingdom Metazoa; phylum Chordata; class Aves; order Piciformes; family Lybiidae; genus Tricholaema lacrymosa; species Tricholaema leucomelas. The sequence goes on from WAAF01016952.1 coordinate 123,627, forward strand.
TTGCAGATACCACTTTTCCTCCTTTGGAATTGGAGATTATTGTAGGCATTGCTGAGCTTGAAAATGATGCTGCCTTACCCTGAGCTGCAAGTATTCTTTGTGCCAACTGGTAGGAAATAAAGTAACCCATCTGCTTAACAACACAGGTGGTGGAGAACATACTGTCCTCATGCTCAGCTTCCTGCATGCACTACCCACCGAAGCAGAACTCCAGGCACAGACTCTTTGTCTGCATTTGCTGCTCTGAGGTCTATTAGAATCACAGAATCAGTTGGGGCTGGAAAGGACCACAAGCATCATCTAGTTCTAAGCCCCCTGCCATGGGCAGGGACACCCTACCCTAGATCAGGCTGGCCACAGCCTCATCCAGCCTGGCCTTAAACACCTCCAGGCATGGGGCCTCAGCCACCCCCCCAGGCAATCCATTCCAGGCTCTCACCACTCTCATGCTCAACAACTTCTTCCTCACATCCAGTCTGAACCTACCCACCTCCAGCTTTGCTCCATTCCCCCCAGTCCTGTCACTCCCTGTTATCCTGAAAAGTCCCTCCCCAGCATTTTTGTAGGCCCCCTTCAGATACTGGAAGGCCACAAGAAGGTCACCTGAGAGCCTCCTCTTCTCCAGCCTTAACAGCCTCACCTCTTTCAGTCTGTCCTCATAGGAGTGGTGCTCCAGCCCTCTGATCATCCCAGTGGCCCTTCTCTGGACATGCTCCAGCACATCCACATCCTTCTTGTAATGGAGGCTCCAGAACTGGAACCAGTACTCCAGGTGGGGTCTCACCAGAGCGGAGCAGAGGGGGAGAATCACCTCCCTCCACCTGCTGGTCCCCTTCAGAAGGGGGGGGCCTACTGGAAGGCCACAATAAGGTCACCTCGGAGCCTCCTCTTCTCCAGGCTGAAACTGATTGGTATGTGTATAAATCTATCTAGGCTACAGTTTCCAGGGGAAACCTTTCAGGCATTCACTATAGACCAAAGTTTCTTGATGCTTTTCTATCCTCTCCCCAATTCCAATTCCAGTGAAAGAGCAACAGTGCAAAAAATAGAGCAATACAGTAAAGATGCTAACATCTCATCTCTGTAGTGAGGAGTGGAGGAAGCTGCTGAATAGAGAGCTCTGAAGTCTTCTGCTGATTTACTAAACAGATTTGGTTTCTGTTCTTATTTGAAATACAGGTTTTTACACAGAGATGTTTTATCCCTGTCCATTTCCACCTATGATTCTCTTTATTCTAATGGAAAAAAAGCCAACAACTTATTTTACATTAAAGTCAGAAAAGAATCAAGTCCACTGGATATATGTAATTACAGACTTTAGTTCTACACAATCTCTTGTTTAGCACTGAATGCAACCTGATTCTGAAGGATTTTTGCTTCACCACCCCGTAATATTTTTGTAGTGAGTGCTTTTGAAGGCAGTTTTCTTTTTCTCTGCACTGAAGTACAAAAGAAATAATTGGAACAAAATCTGAAAGAAATAATTGTTAGGTAGTCTTTCGTATGGTCACAGCTGTTAAATACTGCAAGCATTACATAAGTTGACTTAGAGTCATAGAATCATAGGATGGTTTAGGTTGGGAGGGACCTCAAGGATCATCCAGTTCCAACCCCCTGCCATAGGCAGGGACACCTCCCACTAGAGCAGGCTGCTCAAGGCCTCATCCAGCCTGGCCTTAAAAGCCTCCAGGGAGGAAGCATCCACAACCTCCCTGGGCAACCTGTTCCAGTGTCTTACCACCCTCACTGTAAAGAACTTCCTCCTAACATCCAGTCGGAATCTCCCCTC
>WAAF01016952.1:125543-140752 GCA_013400475.1 Tricholaema leucomelas
CCTGGGCCCACCTCTGCAGCCTGTCCAGGTCCCTCTGGATGGCATCCCTGCCCTCCAGCAAGTCAGCTGTGCCACACAGCTTGGTGTCATCTGCAAACTTGCTGAGGGTGCACTCAATTCCTCTGTCCATATCACTGACAAAGATTTTACAGAGCACTGGTCCCAGCACTGACCCCTGAGGAACACCACTTGGCACCGGCCGCCAAGACTTGGGTGGGTAAAAGTAATCCATGTGCATAGCCAATATGAAACCTCACCAATTTTCTTTTCTGTGAGATATTTTAATGTTAAGGAAAGAAATTATGAAGTCTTGCAATATTTATGGAAGAATATCATAGAATTATAGAATTAACCAGGTTGGAAGAAACCTCCAAGATCATCCAGTCCAACCTAGCACCCAGCCACAGCCAATCAACCAGACCATGGCACTAAGTGCCTCATCCAGGCTTTTCTTCAACACCTCCAGGGACAGTGACTCCACCACCTCCCTGGGCAGCCCATTCCAATGCCAATCACTTGCTCTGGCAACAACTTCCCCCCTAACATCCAGCCTAGACCTCCCTTGGCACAGTGTGAGGCTATGTCCCTTGTTCTGTTGCTGGTTGCCTGGGAGAAGAGACCAATCCTGCCTGGCAACAACCTCTCTTCAGGTAGTTGTAGACAGCAATGAGGTCTGCCCTCAGCCTCCTCCAGGCTAAACAACCCCAGCTCCCTCAGCCTCTCCTCACGGGGCTGTGCTCCAGGCCCCTCACCAGCTTTCTTGCCCTTCTCTGGACACGTTCCAGTATCTCAACATCTCTCTTGAATTGAGGAGCCCAGAACTAGACACAGGACTCAAGGTGTGGCCTGACCAGTACTGAGCACAGGGGGAGAATAACCTCGTCCTATTGGCCTCACTGTTCCTGATCCAGGCCAGGATGCCATTGGCTCTCTTGCCCACCTGGGCACACTGCTGGCTCATGTTATCACAGTCACTTGTCCTCTAAGCATATTTAAAATATTGATGCTTTTGTTGTGTGAGAGTCTTAATAATGTTAAATGCCTGGAATTTCTTAATTATTAACATAAATCTGTGGCTGCTTTGGGATTTGGCCTCACTAAGTTAAAGCATTACTTCATTTGAAATTTTAATATTTGAATTGAGGAAAGACTCTCAGCTGCTTACATATGATTATGTGGTTGGCATAAATAAAATGTGAAAATTATGTTTAATTAGACAAAAAAAAAAAAACCAAAACCAAAACTCTAGCAGCTTATTTCTCTGTGAAGTTAGGATCTGGAGCAGAGTTTAATTAACTCTCAGACTGTGTAAGTCTTTTTCACGGACAGTTCTGAGAGGCTTGTTATAAAGCTGCTATAAATCATATAAGGCAACAAAATCTTATCCTGTTAATTTTAATTTTAACCATGGAAAAACATCTAGGAAATATGTCCAAATAGCCTTTTGAACCAATGGGCACCCTGTCACCCAAAATATAGGGGACATTACTGGGTTGTGAGAGCCTCTTTTTTCACTTCTTTGTCTATACATGGTGGGAGTAAAGCTGACCCTCAGTCTCCCCCACTGCTGAGTCCTTGGTACCTCTAAGCCACAAGGACAAGAGCCTGATGGAGCTAAGCTGGAGATGGGTAGGTTCAGACTGGATGTGAGGAGGAAGTTGTTCAGCATGAGAGTGGTGAGAGCCTGGAATGGGTTGCCCAGGGAGGTGGTTGAGGCCCCATCCCTGGAGGTGTTTAAGGCCAGGCTGGATGAGGCTGTGGCCAGCCTGATCTAGGGTAGCATGTTCCTGGACATGGCAGGGGTTTGGAACTAAATGATCCTTGTGGTCCCTTCCAACCCTGACTGATTCTGTGATTCTGTGAAGAGTCCAGGTTTCCTCTGCTGTTGTCCCATTCTTTGCAGGAGGGGTAGTCTGTTCTGTTTCCAAAGGGAGAAGATTTTTGCTTTTACAGTACAGCTTTGCAGAACTGAATATATACTTGCTTAACAACTGAAAATAACAGTAGTTAAAAAAAAATAATAAGCAAAGGAAATGATATTTTAGCCATTGTTTATACTCAGTATCATTGCATTGTGGTTCAGGCCCAGCTGATAACCAATCCCCAAGCAACTGCTCAAATGCTGCTCCCCCATCCTTGCTGGTGAGATGAGAAGGAAAATGGAATGAAAAAAAAAGCAAAACCCTGTAGATTGAAATGAGGAGGTTTTAATAGAACAGCACAAAAAGATAAGAAACAACAGGAATAAGACTAATGAAATAGCACATAAAGCAACTGATACAAAACACAGTCTTGAGCTGCAATGGCCCAGCCTGATCTGGTGGCACTACAGCCACCAGATCAAAACAGCCACACTTGCCCCTGGCCAGGCCTCCTCTTACACAGCAGGCCAGATGCCAGTATTAGGTAGAATACCTCACTGGTTGCTTCAGTTGGCTGTCTTGACTATGGGTCCTACAAACTTCTTCTGAAAATATTAACCCTATCCTGGCCAAATCCAGGACACATTGTAAAGAAAATCTGAAGTTCCACATAACATCCTCAGGGGTGACCTCATTGCTGTCTACAACGACCTGAAGAGAGGCTGTAGCCAGGTGGAGGTTGGTCTCTTCTCTCAGGCAACCAGCAACAGAACAAGGGGACACAGTCTCAAGTTGTGCCAGGGGAGGTGTAGGTTTGATATTAGGAGGAAGTTCTTCCACAGAGAGTGATTGGCATTGGAATGGGCTGCCCAGGGAGGTGATGGAGTCACCATCCCGGGAGGTGTTCAGTCAAAGCCCAGATGAGGCACTTAGTGCCATGGTCTAGTTGACTGGATAGGGCTGGGTGCTAGGTTGGACTGGCTGATCTTGGATGTCTCTTCCAATCTCTTTGATTCTGTGATTCTATCATTCTACCATTCTATGCATGCAAAGTTCAAATATAAAATAAATACAATGCCAGTTCCTTTTATAAAGCTATAGCTGGTTGGACAAATCATCATGGAAAAATTCTGTTAAATTTAATGTTCTAATCAGGGAAATGCCCCAGTTTATAATTAGTGGATCCACAAGGCAAGAAAATGAAGCATAGTTGTAAGACATATCAGATGCAAAAGGGTTTAATAAAGCAACTAGACTTCACAAAAAACAAATCATGGAAATTGTTTAAGGACAATGTATTGATGCCAGTGTAATCCTAAACAAGCTTTGTGCCTTAAGGGGAGAATAATAAAGAAGGGACCACACACACACACAAATCCCAGTCTATGTCTCAAGTAGAGCATGGTGTTCCTGTAAGTTTCTGCTTTATGGAGGGCCTGTGTAGGTGTAGCCCTGAGACTTCACCTGGCTTCAGCAAAACAAATTCATTAGAGTTTAGTGTTCAGAGCTGTTCAACCGCCTACTGAGTCAATTCCTGCTGCTTCAGCTATGCAAGAACAGATTGTCTTTAGTCTGCAGTATTCACAAGACTTGACTGGTTATAAACTGAATGGTTACAGTGGCCACTGATGTTTAGACAAAGCTTCTCTTTCTCGATTCATAGGACAAGCTGGACCACAAAAAAAAGCTAGTGCTGGCAAATAAATAATTGAAAAATTGCATAAAGAATGCACTAGAAATTGGACAAGGAACGTACTGAGTAATTTATCTGATGAATACCATTGGACTGTCTTCAGAGCTGTTCAGGTAATGAGGAAAGCTATTTCACACCCATTACTGGAAACGTTCGCGGATGTTATTGGTATGTGTAAGGTGACCTGCTGTTAAGCATTGTGTTTTCAAAGTTAGGTCAGACTTCTAAATATACAGTTAGTATCTTAAAACAGCCTTATTTCCAGATACCTTTAGCAGCATCTGTGCTCACTGAAGCTCCAAGTTGTGATTAAGTAAGCAGTGTCTGACAACCGAACGCAGCTTAACTGAAGTTTTAAATGTGCCTGTCCCGTTCAGCTTACAAACTCAAACCAATCATACAGTGTAGTTCATGTGCCCTACAAGGTTTTTTTTCTATGTAGCTGTGACTTCTTAACTCTCATCTTTAAAAACAACAATCTTCATAAGCTTATCTTAAGATGCTTTTTGAATCTGTGCTCAAACTAACTTGTTATCAGGGCTACTCGGACACAGGCAAGACTCTGTCTCAGGCTTCACCTGAGTTTTTGTGCTGTCTCAGTCTGGAGGAGAGAAACTAAGTATGTCTCCATCCAGAGGAGAGAGTTTGTTCTTATATATTCCCATGTTGTGAAATTAAGGCACAAGCGGGACCAGACATCAAGAGCAAGACTACTTATTAAAGGATAAAGTGTACAAACAGAAAAAGAGAGAGAAGGAGAGAGAGAGGGAGAAGGGAAAATAGAGAAAGAAAGCAGAAGAGCAGGAAAGGGATTGTATTACTACACCCCACATTCCCCCAAGATGCTTGCATTGGCTGGGGGAGATCCAAGGAAGGATGCTGCTGCTTTGGCTCAGAGGAAGTGTTTCCAGGTTCATCCTTGTATGACCACCAGCCAGAAGAGGGGAGAGAGAGAGAGTCTCCAAACTCCGAGTCCTTTTCAGTTTGTGTTGCTCAGGGATGTTTCCAGCGAGTGACGCCTTCAGTGGAGTTCTTCCTCTTCTCCATGAGTTCTGCTTTTCTTCATGGTTGTTGTTGGTGGTGGTGGTGGTGGAAAGAGGGTTCCTGGTCTATTTTCAGCCTGGATGTCCATGGTGATGTTTCCTCTCATACATTCACACTCTCACTCACTCACTAAAACTGGTATAGGTCCGCTGTCTTTTATTCAGTTTATCACAGCTCCCCCTGGCCACCCTAGTTACATTATTGTATAAGTGACTACCAGGTCTGCTATCAGTGGGCAGAGCTGACCCACCAGGCAGGTCACAGAATAGAACAGAATCATAGAATCAAGCAGGTTGGAAGAGACCTCCAAGATCATCCAGTCCAACCTAGCACCCGGCCCTGTCTAATCAACTAGACCATGGCACTAAGTGCCCCTTCCAGGCTTTTCTTCAACACCTCCAGGGACAGTGACTCCACCACTTCCCTGAGCAGCCCATTCCAATGGCAAATCACTCTCTCTGGCAACAACTTCCTCCCTAATGTTACGCCTATACCACTCCCAGCACAACTTGAGGCTGTGTCCCCTTGTCCTGTTGCTGGTTGCCTGGGAGAAGAGACCAACCCCCACCTGGCTACAGCCTCCCTTCAGGTAGTCGTAGACAGCAATGAGGTCACCCCAGAGCCTCCTCTTCTCCAGGCTGAACCCCCAGCTCCCTCAGCCCCTCCTGCTTGTGGTTTGCAACAATTGCTGCACATCCATGTGCCTGCAGGAGTCCAGCTCTGGCAGTTGGCTTTTGCCCCTCACTCCTCTGCCACTCCAATACACATTCCTGGGAATTCAAGCAAACCACCTGAGAGGAGGAGGAAAGGTAACTTTTATCTTTGTTGATTTCCATGTGTAATAGAGACAAGATTTAGATTCTCATACATGCATAGCAAGAGAGAAAGCTGGGGCAATACTATGCCAGGAACTCCTTACACATTGTAGTGACCTGCTTTATAGTGCCCAAGGCCAGTTGTGTTGCGTTGACTTTTAATGCCACACATCAATTTCACGCTCCCCAGTGTTCAAACTCTTCATCCTAGGCTCTTTTCAGGAGCCTTAACATTACAAGCAGCAATGAATTTACAGGAAAAGTGACCGTCAGTCTCTTAGAACTGGCAAAATGGACATGGAGTGTAAATCATGCTTGAGCTTGCTTGTGGCTCAGGAACCAATAATACGGCACAGCTGGATATAGCAGGTATTGTTCACGTCATGAATGGTACTTGATAAGCTTTCATGTCCACAAACGCAAACCCTCTGTAGCAGTGCCTCCTTCTCCCACTTAGGAGCTCTTTCATAGTCATCATCATCCAGCAGAGGAACCAATAAAAGGGGAAGCACCAATGACAAGTGTAATAGTCACCACATCTGATACAGGAGACTGAAAGACACAGCTAAAGGAAAATGCCTTCAGCCTTTCCACAGCTCAGGGAGATGTGAGAAGTCCCTTCAATGTGCAGGAACATGTGACGAGACTGCTGAAGTGTGATAGCAAACACGAGATGTGTTCTGTTTGCCACCTGGAGACCCTAGCAGGCTCAGCAGCATCTAATTAGCTCCCAGTTGGAAACACCTTACCAAACACTTTTACTGACAGCTGGGAATTAACCTCCATTAGATCAGGACCTAGATCAGGCCATTTTCTGGATCAGCAAATCCTTCTGGGTTTATTCCTCCAGTTTGTCTGGCAAAGTTTCATGTCTCCTGCAGATTGCACTATAATCCCTATATGTATATTTCTTACTCAGAAGTATCTCACAAGCATTCTTACAACCTCTGTAAAAGTGATTCTCCACAGTTCTGCCACAGGACAAAGTGATTACACACTGAGATGCTGAGTGAGGAGCAGAATTGCATGTTAGCACTCTCCAACTTTGACTAACTTTTGGAGTATGGGAAAAAAAAAGGAAATTAAATTAAAATTCTGTTAGATTCAGTGTTTTAGTCTTGATATAAATAATAAGCACAGTAAGAAGATCAAGCAACCACTAACTTGATTAGGATAGTAAAAGCTGAGATAAAATACAGGTTTAGTGATCAAAGGTTAAAAATGATCCCACTTATTCACTAAATGGATGGTGGCCACACAGCTGGTTGAATAATGAAAATTAAATTACATAAACAGTAATTCAGTCCCCTGGCAGATCTTGCAGCTGGGCTCATCTGTTCCCAACTGTGTGAGATTCTGTTATGCAGTTAACACATGCAATATTGGATACAGATAGCAGCTGCTGCTAACAGGTAATGCTGCTAGGTAGCTACTCTTGCCTAAGAATGCCATGAAACCTTGACAGGCTGGGCAGAGGCCAGTGGGATGAGATTTAACAAGGTCAAGTGCAGGGTTCTGCACTTTGGCCACAACAATGCCAAGCAGTGCTACAGACCGGGGATAGAATGGCTGGAGAGCAGCCAGGAAAAAAGGGATCTGGGGGTACTGGTAGTAGCTGATCATGAGCCAGCAGTGTGCCCAGGTGGGCAAGAGAGCCAATGGCATCCTGGCCTGTATCAGGAACAGTGTGGCCAGTAGGACAGGAGAGGTTATTCTGCCCCTGTACTCAGCACTGGTCAGGCCACACCTTGAGTACTGTGTCCACTTCTGGGCCCCTCAATTCAAGAGAGATGTTGAGATACTGGAACGTGTCCAGAGAAGGGCGACAAAGCTGGTGAGGAGCCTGGAGCACAGCCCTGTGAGGAGAGGCTGAGGGAGCTGGGGGTGTTTAGCCTGGAGAAGAGGAGGCTCAGGGGTGACCTCACTGCTGTCTACAACTACCTGAAGGGAGGTTGTAGCCAGGTGGGGGTTGATCTCTTCTGCCAGGCAACCAGGATCAGAACAAGGGGACACAGCCTCAAGTTGTGCCAGGGGAGGTCTAGGCTGGATGTTAGGAGGAAGTTGTTGCCAGAGAGAGTGATTGGCATTGGAATGGGCTGCCCAGGGAGGTGGTGGATTTGCTGTCCCTGGAGGTTTTGGAGAAAAGCCTGGATGAGGTACTTAGTGCCATGGTCTAGTTGATTGTCTAGGGCTGGGTGCTAGGTTGGACTGGATGATCTTGGAGGTTTCTTCCAACCTGGTTGATTCTGTGATTTGATGATTCTGCCATAATTACAAAGCAGGAAGTCCCATAATGCAAGTATCTGGCCACAGAGTAGTGTTCATAGATACTTTTTTTTTTTCAGATCTCGAGTGCAACTGTATATTGCAAACCTTTGCTAATGTTTGCTGCAGTTTCACCACCTGGATGCCTCTGGGACTCTCCACTAGGGCTGAAAAATGGAGATAGTGAGGTTAGGACCACTAAATCCTAATTCTTAGGCTTAGGTGTCTGCAGGATTTTTTGACCTGGAAACTGCAAATTCTGCAGTTCTGCTCCCTAATATAAATAAGGTTCCAAGAGTATTTGCTTCCCTGCCAAGAGGGAATCAAATGTCCTTGTGGCTGTTTGAGCTAGATTTCTAGGTCAAACATAAAAAACATTTGTAACAGAGAAACTTAAAAGTGGAAGTCTGAGTGGGGAGGTGAACATTCTAGGTTTAGGCCATATAATGGCAACAATGGATAAGTTAATGTAATTTCATTGGAGCATCAAGAGCTTTATGTCTGGAAGCACAGCTTGGACCTTCCCCTTGCTGGCTTCTGCTGCTGCTGCTGTTCCTCGCTGCTATCTTCCCCTGTGGATGTTGTGGCTGCTGCTTTTGCTGCTTTGCCGCTGCTTGACCCCTTCCCCATCTTCCTTATGGTTATTATATTTCTGTAGTAGTTTACTCTCCTTATACTGTTATATTTAAACTATAGAAATACAATTTCATTTTTTTCCTGACTTTCCAAAAATTTGTGTTGCAGTGAGTTTACTCTACCGGGGGAGGGATCCACCCTAACCAGGAATGGTCCTTGAATGAAGCTAAAACCTCTCCAGACTGGAAAATGTTTGCCTGCTAACAGTGATGAGCACTCCTCTTTTCACCAATGCCTTGCCAAGTATCTTGCATTCACACAGTCTTACTGAATTCAGTAAAAGATATTGAGGAAAAGAATTGAGGCTTATATTAACATCCAATTTCATGCCTACTTTGTCTTACCTTGAAATGTTCAGTATGCAGAGTAATGCTGCTCTGTAGTCCAAACCTTTGCTCAAAGCTAGTATTCCATTAACTAAAGCTGACGACAATTAAGAGTCAGATTTGCACAGCAAAGGTAAATGTTGCCATCATCAAATATGCTTTTCTGGGTGTATGTGTCATGTAGCAAATATTGTCCTCAGAGCTACAGTGACATCAGTGGAAATAAAAACCCTTAAGGCTTTTAGACTAAGATGGTAAGCTCTGTTTGAAATACAGGGCATCTGTCTGCTTAATAGCAGGGAACAGGAGAATCCCCTAGAAAGAACATAGGCTACAGGGAAAAGAAGTTTGTTTCTCAAGCACTTATTGCAAAAAAAGGACATCCACAACACCTATGCAGAATGCTTAAGTGCCCCTTAAAGCCCTCAAGAACAAGAAATTTTGGAAATAAAAGTCAGAATGCAGCCTAACGAACAAGGTTTAACTTACTTCATTGAATGACATTAATTAATTGAAACTCATACCACTGAGAAATTTCTAAAATAGAGGAGCTGAAGTGAAGAGGGGAAAAAAAAAGCCTACAGCTTTTGTTGAAATTGAAAACTATGCACATTGGAAATAAAATTTTCAATGAAGTGTTTAGGTATTTGGGCTTGGTATCAGATGGATATTCTTCCTGAATACCATAAAGGACTCCTTCTTCCTCTCCCTGGAAAAACACTAACTATATGATTGCTGGAGATTAAATCCATACCTCTCAAGTCTCTCCAAAGCTCCAAGCAGTGAGAGGCTGTCCAAGTTTCTGTTAAATCATAACGGAGACAAAAGCAACTTTTATTTCTGAATTTTCTTGCAGGAACTCAGGTTCTATAGTTCTGTTCCTCCTATTACCCACTCTTATCCTGACATCCTTCACGTTTTGAGCTGAATCATAGAATCAATCGGGTTGGAAGAGACCTCCAAGATCATCCAGTCCAACCTCCCCTATACCTCCCCCAGAATAACTTGAGACTGTGTCCCCTTGTTCTGTTGCTGCTTGCCTGGCAGAAGTGATCAACCCCCACCTGGCTACAGCCTCCCTTCAGGTAGTTGTAGACAGCAATGAGGTCAGCCCTGAGCCTCCTCTTCTCCAGGATAGACACTCCCAGCTCCCTCAGCCTTTCTTCACAGGGCTGTGCTCCAGGTCCCTCACCATCTTCATTGCCCTTCTCTGGACACCTTCCAGTATCTCAACATCTCTCTTGAATTGAGGAGCCCAAAACTAGACACAGGACTCAAGGTGTGGCCTGACCAGTGCTGAGTACAGGGGCAGAATAACCTCCCTTGTTCTACTGGCCACACTGTTCCCGTCGCAGGCCAGAATCTTGAGGCCCTAAACAAGGTACTTGACTGCCAGAGCAGTCATATGCTTTAAGGCTGCTTCCCTGAAAGCAGTTCGTGACCCCATTAGCATTTATTTATAGAGTGGTATCAACGAGCATTAATGTAACTCAGAATTTGCCTTGTCCTGCTTTTGTCTGTATCATGACTACTTAAATTTTAAGATCTAACTAAACATAGAAAGTCATTTCTCTTTGCAGGAAACTTGAACAATGATAATGTTTGTTTAATAAATAAATCAATTTAAAAGCCAGAGATTACTGTTTCTCTGAACTTTAAATGAAATCAGAGATATTCCAACTCTTTCAGAGTGCTCATGGAATTCGCTGGACAGCAGCAAACTCCCTGAGAATTCAGCTAAATGGCTTCTGAGAAGACAGATTGACTGTTCTGGGTGTCAAAAGGCATAAACTTAGGTTCATGCAAAATAAGGCTTTAATAGAGTCACAGGAATCAAGCAACGCACAGGCCTGGGTGTGTGGGGAGGCTCTGCTCTACCCTAAGGCACAGCCTTTGTTTTCAGTCTTCTCTTTTTATATCCTATTCTATTACATATTCATTACTAATTCTAAGAAAAGGTTGAGTTCTCCTTATCAGTTCCAAGAATGGGAGGTGTCTCTTCCGTGCATATCTCTTTTTATCCCATGGTCCCTCTGGTGGTCTTCAGTGATGAAGTAAGGGGTCTTCCTCAAGTGACCTTCTCATGAACTAGAAACAAGCAGTGTCCTTTGTATGGTTCTTCCTCTGTTTGCTCATGTGCAAAGGCTGTCTCTTCCACCTGTTTTCCTCCCCCACTAATTCTTCTAGTTTCTAATTATTTATTGCTCTGTTATCTTAAGCTAAGTGCATACTTTTGTAGTGGTGCAAGGGACTGTATAACTCCTTTCAAAATCCCCCCTCCCCCCTATCTGTGGGCTCTTGCCACGAATTGATTGGATCAAATATATATTTCTCACACGAGGCTCCAGTATTTCATGGCTCCGAGGAAAAGCAAAAGGTTGTCTGCTTCTGAGATGGTGACAGAGGGATCCCAGAGTTCACGTTTCTATTTCCTTTCCTAGAGAATGAACATGAAGTATTTTTATACCAAAAGAAGGAACAATGCCAAAAGCAAAATATTGAAATGCTCTGTAAAATTATTTTTCTTTTCCCATTTTCAGTTCTACTCTCTCTCACCTTCTCATTTATTATTATTTACATAGTAGGAATTCAACTTCCTTTTTAAAGAAAACAAAACTCTTAAAGTGCTTCATAGCTTTATAGTGCTCATTTTTATCATTCTGTCTTCAGAGAATGGTTGTCAGGGAAAGGAATATGGAAATAAAATAGTTGGATGCTCTACAGATACTTCTCTATGCAAACAAACAGAGCAGTGCCAACCATTTCTCTAAATGGATTCTGCCATCAGCATTCACCTGCAGATAGACACTCCCCTGGGATACAGGTAATGCAATGTACAACATGGATGACTGCGTTTGCTGACAGTAGTCATTTCTCTCTGAAGCTTATCATCATGCAACACAGTATCCTGAATGGCAGGAACCAAGGTGAGCAGAGAATCTCCCTACAGATATATGGTGGAGAGTTGCTGCACAGTAAATCACTAAGAGAGAGGTAAACAGAAGGTACACAATTATTGGAAATCACATCCTATCAAGAGATACCCTATCAATTTCTCAGTCAGGGTGTCACAGTAGTTGGTAGCCACATATTCTACCTCACATATGCTGTGACTGGAATCTTTTGTGAGTTATTATGGGAAGAAATGGAAATAGCAAGGTGCAAGCAGGAACCTCCAACCTCTCCCCTCTCTAGCTAAAATTTGGAAATGCATTAACTGCAGAGTCCTGCATCTGGGGAGGAATAATAAACTCCACCAGTACAGGCTGGGAGGTGATCTGCTGGAAAGCAGTCCTGTGGAGAGGGACCTGGGGGTCCTGGTGGATAACAAGTTAACCATGGCACAGCAATGTGCCCTTGTGGCCAAGAAGGCCAATGGGATCCTGAGGTGTATTAGGAAGAGTGTGTCCAGCAGATCAAGGGAGGTTCTCCTCCTCCTCTACTCTGCCCTGATGAGACCTCATCTTGAATACTGTATTCACTTTTGGGCTCCCCAGTTGAAGAGGGACAGGGATCTGCTGGAGAGGGTCCAGCAGAAGGCTACAAGGATGATTAGGGAGACTGGAGGGCATGGCTTATGAGGAGAGGCTGAGGGACCTGGGGCTGTTTAGTCTGGAGAATAGAAGACTGAGAGGGGATTCCATAAATGTTTATAAGTATCTGAAGGCTGCCAGGAGGCGGGGGACAGGCTCTGCTCACTGCTCCCTGGGATAGGACAGGGAGCAATGGGTGTTAGTTGCAGCAAAAGAGGTTCCACCTCAACACAAGGAGGAACATCTTTACTGTAAGGGTCACAGAACACTGGAACAGGCTCCCCAGAGAGGTTGTGGGGTCTCTTTCTCTGGAGACTTTCAAGGCCTGTCTGGCTGTGCTCCTCTGTGATCTGTGCTAGATAGTAATGTCCTGCACTGGCAGGGGGGTTGGACTGAGTGATCTCCTTGGGTCCCTTCCAACCCCTAACATCCTGTGATACTGCGAGTCCTAGTCATAGCATAATGGGAGGAGACAAAGGGTTTTGAAAGTGTTAAGATGCCATCAGCATTGGAATCAACAAGGCTGATCAGGAGAGAGTCAGGTCACATGCATTCTGTCCCTTGTTTTCCCTTGACACACTGTGTGACTGTACAACAAACCTATTTTCCTTCACTTTTTTTTTCCCAGTAACATGGAGATATTAACAGTTCTACTTCTTTTTGGAAGGTAATTTGAAATCCGTGAGCTAAAACTGCCTACTGCAAAGTTAATATTATTAATTATTGCTATCAGGGTGCTGCCTGGAACTTCTGATAATCCTGTCACACTGGATTATGAAGAAATATAGAGTAAAAGCAGTACATGTCCCAGAGTCCTTATTAAACAAAGTCGCTATGCAAAGAAGGTAAAACTCCTGCAAAGTAGCCAGGAGGACAGACTGAAAGATTTGGGGCTGTTAAGTCTAGAAAAGAGTAGGCTCCCAGATGACCTTCTTGTGGCCTTCCAGTATCTGAAGGGGGCCTACAAAAAAGCTGGGGAGGGACTCTTTAGGTTATCAAGTAGTGAGAGGACTAGGGGGAATGAAGCAAAGCTGGAGGTGGGTAGGTTCAGGCTGGATGTGAGGAGGAAGTTGTTGAGCATGAGAGTGGTGAGAACCTGGAATTGGTTTCCCAGGTTGGTGGTTGAGGCCTCATGCCTGGAGGTGTTTAAGGCCAGGCTGGATGAGGCTGTGGGCAGCCTGATCTAGGGTAGGGTGTCCCTGGCCATGACAGGGGAGTTGGAACTAAATGACCCTTGTGCTCCCTTCTAACCCTGACTGATTGTATGATTCTAAGAAGGAGAGGGGCAAGGTGGGTATTCAGGTAGGTGTTTAGGATATGTCTTGGATATGTATTCTAGGTATAATGTAGACTTTCTGCCACAACAACATACCAGGAGATGTCTCATAGATTATAGCAATTAATACATTTTCCAGGCTTATTAAAGCTGTAGTTTCACTGTAACAGACCTGGCTATGGCTTTGATGTGGACCCATGCCTGCATAGCCTCTCATCTCATAATTAGCTCTTTAGAAATGAGCCAGAATATCCCAGACTGTTTAGAATAAAGATGACAAGAACATAATATATTTTTTAATGTAGGCAACTCAAACTGAGTAGGTTAAATGCACTAAAATTCTGCCCTCCCCCCACTTCTAGAATTCTGCCCTCCCCCCTACTCCCACCCATCTCTAGGCTTTAAATAATTGATTACACTCTGAGGTGAGCTACTCTGTGCCATCTGGTTTGAAGTCTCTTTGCTACCAATTGAAGTCTCAAGGTGTTTTAAGAAGTTGTGCCTGACCACACTCTGCTATCTCTCAAGCCACTCCTCTCTGCAGAGCTACAACAGATCCCTAAAGAAAGGAGCAATTTCCCTGTCTTTTTGGAAGCTTCACCTCTCTGAGGCTTCTTAAAGGCACACAAAAGCAAGGGCAAGAAAAACAGATGCCATCTGTCACAACTGATTTTGGCACATTGTGGTCTGTCTTTTTTTTTTTAACTCTTTGAAAAGAGTACTTTTAATTAGTTGAGTTCAGTGATTTCATTTCCCCTCAGCCCACCATTAAACAGATTTTGTGCAGCTGAGGATATAGGTGGGAGGAAAATTGAATGAGGACAGAAAAAAATGACCAAGGAGCTACTTACACCAGCTTTGTGGATGAAGTCAGTATCTCTGACTGCCTGGAAGAATGTGCAACTCTTAGAATAATAAACCTACTTACTGGAGATCTTTGGAAAAACTCCCTAAGGCACTTATCTGAGGCTCTTCAGATTTACAATACTGAGTGACCTGAGACTCAACTTGTGCTAGCTCCAGTGTTTAATTATGAGAGGGCAGTCTTTCACTTTAACAAAGTGTTCCAAATCCACTACAAGCTGGCACCTGTGTAGCAGTAAATCCAAGAAAATGTGGAAATCCAAAGGAACCAATGCAACACCTTTTTGGGTGTTTCTAACACAGCTATGTGCTACTCACCAGATAAATAGAGTAGGTACCCTCAAAACTAGCACCAGCAAATGTGAATGTTTGTGGGAATCAAAAAAGGGAGTCAGCTAAACGTGATGAATGCACAACCCTGTGCATCCTTGGTGCAATAAGATTAAGGATAGAAATGTAGCAAATTGGCATTCTCGCCTTGTGTAACATTTGCATGGAAGTGACATAACTTAGAACAAAGAACTGAAAGAAGTCTGTGTTAAAATAGCTAACATCTCACTTTTACCTCACTGTTGTCCAACAAGAATGTTGGGAACAATATTTTACCCAATCACTCTATTCTCTAACTTGTAGAACTACCACAACTTGTAGAATGGGATATAAAAGACTGTGGATATAGCAATGTGATGATTTGGGTGTCCCCTGCCCCCCCCCACTTTTAGAAATCACCCAGACTAGACTCAGCCAGCTCTGGAAATGTGAATGAAGCTTATATTTACAGCTGGCACAATTTACAAGCAGATATTTACAGTATATACAGATATAGACAGAAATAGACAAGGTAAAAGGTAATACAGAAACACAACTCCCCTCCCAGAAACCTGAGTCCCCAGGA
>WAAF01016952.1:141373-180329 GCA_013400475.1 Tricholaema leucomelas
CCATTCCTGATGCAGGCCAGGATGCCATTGGCTCTCTTGGCCACCTGGGCACACTGCTGGCTCATGTTCAGGTGGGTATCGATCAGCACCCCCAGATCCCTCTCTGTCTGGCTGCTCTCCAGCCACTCTGACCCCAGCCTGTATCTCTGCATGGGGTTGTTGTGACCAAAGTGCAGCACCCTGCACTTGGAGCCATTGAATGCCATCCCATTGGACTCTGCCCATCTGTCCAGGCGGTCAAGGTCCCGCTGCAGAGCCCTTCTGCCCTCCAACTCAGTCACATCTGCCCCCAGCTTAGTGTCATCTGCAAACTTGCTGATGACTGACTCGATGCCCTCATCCAGATCATCTATGAAGATGTTAAAGAGGATGGGGCCCAGCACTGATCCCTGAGGGACACCACTAGTGACTGGCCGCCAGCTGGATGTGGCACCATTGATACATAGAGCAACAAACGTTAAATGCTATTTCCCAGTGCTTCAAGGCACCAGGAGCTTTTTCTACATTTTATCTCAGATGTCACTTAGTGGTTCTAGTAGCAGCAGCAGTTTTTTTGCACTTTGCACGACCTTAAGCACACTCTGTGGAAAGCCCTAGGCAAGCAGCCTCAGAAGCTAAGGGACATATCACGTTTACAGGTTAATACATAAAACATGCTCTTTGGATCTACTTAAGAGGTAAAACTCAAAGGAGCCTCAATTTCAAATTAGGGCCTTTATAGATACTGCTAGTTTTGACTTGTTAGACCAGGATCAAGGTAGGGACTTCAGTAAGGTTACTGGTCCAGCTGATCACTTTGTGGGGTCAATATCAGGAGTTGCTCTTTTCCAAGTTACTGAATCACTAATCTTAGCCTGGTCCCATCTGAGGTCATACTTTGTGAAGCCAGTGTATCAGACCTTCTGGCTTACTAAGATAGCAATCGTTTATCAGAGCAGCAACTTTATAAACTTATTTCAGATCAAAAATCTGCTAAACCTGTGTGGGCTATGCTGATAACATGGTGCAGTGCTCTGCAGCTACTCTATCCTGCTTGCCTGCTGCCATGTCAAAGCTCTCGTGACATCACTGACACAGCCCCTCTAACAAACTGAGCCAGTGTATTGTCACAGGCTTTAAATGGTCCTGGCCCAACTGCCCTCGGTCTCAGCAAGCTCAGTTACATTCTTACCATAAAAGCATTATGGAAAATGAAATGTTAGCTGAACCCTAAGCTAAGGGAATACGTCTGCTTTGGTAAATGCCTATTCTATTGTAGCCAGGTGGGGGTTGGTCTCTTCTCCCAGGCAACCAGCAACAGGACAAGGGGAAACAGCCTCAAGTTGTGCCAAGGGAAGTATAGGCTGGATGTTAGGAGGAAGTTCTTCACAGAAAGAGTGATTTGCCATTGGAATGGGCTGCCCAGGGAGGTGGTGGAGTCACCGTCCCTGGGGGTGTTCAGGAAAAGCCTGGATGAGGCACTTAGTGCCATGGTCTAGTTGACTGGATGGGGCTGGGTGCTTGGACTGGATGATCTTGGAGGTCTCTTCCAACCTGATTGATTCTATTCTATTCTATTCTATTCTATTCTGTTCTATTCTATTCAGAGGGATATAGATAGGATAAACAGCAGTCCACTAACATAGTTGTGGCAACCGTCTATGAAGAAAATAAAGCAAAACAGAGGCAGGCTGGGTAAATAGAAAACAAATATTCCTCTGGAAGTGGAATTGAGGCCTCCTTGTAATAAAAATCAGCAATCAATCTGACTTATTTCCAGACATAGATTTTAAACCTGGAGGCTGATTATACAGGGAATTGAACTAATAATAACCAACATGTGAACCAAACAAAATTCAGCATTGCCTTTTAGGCTATGTCAAATGAGGAAAGCTGAAAGTCAGAAGAGAAAAGTTGATGGTTTCATCTGCCAACGTAAGAATTGATGATATTGGAAGAAAAAATGTGTTTCGCTCTTTCTTTAGAAGAAGTAAATAACTTCCTTTCACACAGCATTAAAAGTCAATGGTTAAAGTGATTTCACTTTAAGAGAATGTGTCCTATTAACAGACAGCATAATGTACATTATTATGGCTTTTTCATTTCCCCTGAACAGTAGCAGGTAGCTATTGCTCTTCTCATTCCACTAACTTCAGAGTTTCTCAAAATTTTGTGTTAGTTTGAAGTGAGCTAGAATGTTTTGGTGAGAAGGACTAGATCATAGGCTGGGAAATGAAAACAATGGGGATGGCTACTTCCCTCATGGTCTTGCTGAGATGTGTAAAAAAGGAAAGGAAAACATAGATAAAGTCACTTCACTCTTGGCTTTGCTCTGGTCACTTTGCCTGCTGGGAAGCTCGGGGCTGCTGGCTGAACTTCATCTCACTCTCTAACCTCACCCTCCATTTGCTTTGGCTGATTCACCTCGCTTTTCTTAACCCCCCTGGCTGAACCTCCATTCTTCCTTGGGACTGGGGTAAGGTTGAGAGGGGTAGGGGGAAGGTGAGGGGGTGGTTGAGAGCCCCTCCTGGGGACTCAGGTTTCTGGGAGGGCTGTTGTGTTTCTGTATTACCTTTTTACTTTGTATATTTCTTTCTATAACTGTATATACTGTAAATATCTGCTTGTAAATTGTGCCAGCTGTAAATATAAGCTTCATTCACATTTCCAGAGCCGTCTGAGTCTAGTCTGGGTGATTTCTAAAGTGTGGGGGGTGCGGGGGACAGCCAAACCACCACAAATTTCCATTGCAATTATGTCCAAGAGAGGCCTACATTGTCATTGGCTTCTCAGATACTATTCCAGGTCTCTCTTTCTTTGGCCTTGTTTTGAGATGAAATACTACCATTATATCTGTTTGACTCTTGACACAGGGTTTTATTTTCAGAATTTGTGAATCTGTTCTGGTGAACTTCATTCTTTCCACTACTTACTTTAATCCTAGTTAACAGGGTGAAGAAATGTGTCTAGTGAGAGAATTTGTATTGCATTTCATCTGTACTTTTTGTTCTTTACATCTGTATCAGATGTGAATTACCCAATGTTATGCCAACCAGCTTAGAATCATAGAACCATAGAATCAACCAGGTTGGAAGAGACTCCCAAAATCATCCAGTCCAACCTAGCACCCAGCCCTAGCCAATCAACTAGACCATGGCACTAAGTGCCTCATCCAGTCTTTGCTTGAACACCTCCAGGGACAGCAACTCCACCACCTCCCTGGGCAGCCCCTTCAAGTGCTAAATCACTCTGGGAATAACTTCCTCCTAACATCCAGCCTATACTTCCCCTAGAACAACTTATATGTAATTCTTCTATGATGTTAGTTAAACATTAGTGTAAGGTTTTCTTCCCTGCTGCACTCACATTCACACATAGAGATCTGAAACACAAACGATTCTACCAGGAGACTAGAGAAAACCTAATCCTCTGCCTTGTCTGTGTTTGATAAGGCCCTTTACTATCTCAAAGGACCAAACATTAGTACTGCATCTTTCCAGTTTTCACTCCTTTTTTAATTTTCTTTAAGTTAGGAACAGTAGAAGATATTGCCACACATGGAGAGAAAATAAATTTGACTACAGCCTTCAGAATAAAGAAGTGAAGCCTTCTAATGAAAAAATTCTAGGGTACATTTTCCAGTTTAAAATTGTGAGGAATCACTAACAACCCAGTTACTCTCTTCATTGTTAGGGTACAAATGAAAATGTATAGTGATGTTTATCTGTATCCTATCCATGAGACAGAGGAAACTCTTTCATCAATCACTAGAAAAACAAAACAGAAAGAAAAGCATTCAACAATGTTTCCTATATGGCTCAGAAGATTTGACTAGGTTCTTGTCCAGACAGTTTCCCAACAAAAACAACCTCCCTCACAGTTCTATGATTCTAAAATCTGTTTTTCTCTCTCATGACTGGACTAGGCTTCTCACAGATCCAAGCTGAACAAAACAAAACAAACCAATCTAAGACACATATAGATGACAAAAGGAAAAGATACTGAATTACAGGAGATAAAAACCAAAGTCAAAACCTTGATAAGATCACTTGATCATCACTTCCAGCTAGTGCAGCTGATATCAAACCTAAAGTGATGAAAGTTACTGTTTCAGCAGTCCTAGCTTACTAGACTGATTTGAAGTAACAAACGTACATAAGGACAAACTGATGCTTACTTTACAGGATGTGCATCAATGTAAGTGCTTCAATAAGGTCAATAGATTGATGTCTCCTACTTGCAGGGCTGAAACTGTGAAAAGAGTATGTCGTAGGTTGGGAACCACAGAGTTAAAAATCCTCTAGGGACTAGAGGAGCCCAGGAAGTGGACATAGGGAAGTGTAAAATTGTTACTCAATCCTATAATTCTGCTATTTCTTCATAAGATGGCAGTGAGGCCAACTCGTTCTCTTCTCCTCTCCCTCCTGCCTGCTGTCTCTGTTGGGAGCTACTTATCATGGCAACCATGAAGGGAGTGGGTTTGGTTATGGCTGCAGAGTACTTGTGTGGGCCTGTGGGTGGCAGAGGCACTGGGTGGGGAAAAGAGGAGCACTGGAGACTGTAGATTTAGTTTTGGGTTGGGGGAAGTTTTAAGGGAGTTGCTATGGACTGCTGTATATTCCTGTACATTCTCTGTAAGTTTTCTGTCTCTTTCTTTTCAAATACAGTTCTGTGTTTCTTTCCAATTCATCTGAGAGAGTCTCATTCTGTCTGCTCTTTAAATAAACCATGACACCCTTAGCTGAATGGGGTGATGTCAAAGAAAAGAAACAAACAAAACTCTATAAAATAGCTTGCTCAGCGGTCATAGAATCATAGAATCAACCAGATTGGAAGAGGTCTCCAATATTATCCAGTCTAACCTATCACCCAGCCCTGTCCAATCAACTAGACCATGGCACCAAGTGCCCCATCCAGTCTTTTCTTGAACACCTCCATGGATGGTGACTTCCACCACCTCCCTGGGCAGCCCATTCCAATGGCAGATTGCCTGGATAATAACAAAGCAAAGTGCCTGTGACTAAACTATAGACCTAAAGCATATCGAACTTGCTGAATATATTCAAGGTACAAGCTTTCATAAGGTTATTAAATTAACATGTTTAGCTTTTTGAGTTGATGCCAACTCTCACTCACTGGAAAGAAAGTCTTAATTTATGTTAATTTTCTTGCTGTGAGTGAGAAAGGAAACCTTGCTGAGTGGGGAAATAACCTTATGTTTCCATACTACTAAAAATGCTGGATCATTCTAGTCTGAGGTGAACAAAGTAGTGATTACATCCAAGTGATCTGACAACACCTTACTGAGTGGAATAAAAATCATTAAGGAAGGTTGTCAGAGATGTTGATTTTTTTTTTTTGTTAATAAAAATATAAAGATCATTAAGAAATATATTCAGGTCATTAGCTCTTTGATCTGAATGTTTCACATTGCTTTCCAGATGTAAGTTAGGAGATAATCCTGTGTGAATTCCACCCAGCAATCATCTACTTACTGTAGACACTTACAACACGTATGAGCCCTGCTTCTTCTCCTAGTATATGCTGTGCTCATGGAGCAGAGAAGCAAGCATACTCCTCAAGTATCATAGAATCACAGCCAGCAGTGTGCACTTGCAGCCCAGAAAGCCAACCTGATCCTGGGCTGCATCAGGAGAAGTGTGGCCTGCAGGTCAAGGGAGGTGATTCTCCACCTCTACTCTGCTCTGCTGAGACCCCATCTGGAGTACTGCATCCAGTTCTGGAGCCTCCATTACAAGAAGGATTTGGAGATGCTGGAGTGTGTCCAGAGAAGGACCACTAGGATGATCAGAGGGCTGGAGCAGCTCTGCTATGAGGACAGACTGAAAGAGTTGGGGCTGATCAGTCTGGAGAAGAGGAGGCTCTGAGGTGACATTGTTGTGGCCTTCCAGTATCTGATGGGGGCCTACAAAAAGGCTGAGGAGGGACTTTTTAGGCTGTCAGGGAGTGACAGGACTGGGGGGAATGGAGCAAAGCTAGAGGTGGGTAAATTTAGACTGGACATGAGAAAGAAGTTGTTCAGCATGAGAGTGGTGAGAGGCTGGAATGGGTTGCCAGGGAAGTGGTTGAGGCCCCATGCCTGGAGGTGTTTAAGATCAGGCTGGCTGAGGCTGTGGCCAGCCTGCTCTAGGGTAGGGTGTCCCTGGCCATGGCAGGGGGATTGGAACTAGATGATCCTTGTGGTCCCTTCCAACCCTGACTGATTCTATGATTCTATGATAACTGCTTCAGTTGGAAAAGACCCCTAAGATCATTGAGCTCAATCATCAATCTAAGACTACCATGGCCATTAAATCATGTCTCAAAGTGCCATGTACACACATTTCTTGGAACCTCCACAGACCATGACTCCACCAGCTCCCTGGGCAGCCTGATCCAATGCCACTCCATTGTGTGTGGAGTAACATTTTTGTCAGCTGTCTGTGATGTGGAGCTTAGTGCATCTTTCCTCTGTATCAAGGAATCGAGCGCTCGCTCAGTAAGTTTGCAGACAACACAAAGAACTATGAAGGCTACACACATAAGAGAGATGAAGTAAAAAACAAACCAGAACAAAACCCAACAGCTAATGTCATCCTTGGAAGTCTTAACTACCACACCCAGATCTTCAGATATTGGCATAATGGAAAAATAATACCACAGAAACAGGCCAGATGTGTGTAAGTCCTTCATGAAGCAGGTATCAATGGGTAGTATGGTGAAAATTACTCCCCTAAAATAAAATCACCAAACTAACTCAGAAGCTTTGAAAGTAAGATAAAGCTATGTATTTACAGAAAAAAAAACCACTAAAATCTAAAAACATACAGTAAAATACCTAGGTACAAAATAGAGAATCACAGAATTAGCCTGGTTGGAAGAGACCTCCAAGATCATCCAGTCCAACCTAGCATCAAGCCCTGTCCACTCAACTAGACCACAGCATTAAGTGCCTCATCCAGCTTTTTCTTGAACATTTTCAGAGATGGTGACTCCACCACCTCCCTGGGCAGCCCATTCCAATGGCAATCACTCTTTCTGCCAACAACTTCCTCCTAACATCCAGCCTATGCCTCCCCTGGCACAACTTGAGACTGTATCCCCTTGTTCTGTTGCTGGTTGCCTGGGAGAAAGGCTGACCCCCCCCCTGGCTACAGCCTCCCTTCAGGTAGTTGTAGACAGCACTGAGGTCACCCCTGAGCCTCCTCTTCTCCGGGCTAAACACCCCCAGCTCCCTGAGCCTCTCCTCACAGGGCTGTGCTCCAGGCTCCTCACCAACTTTGTCACCCTTCTTTTACCATTATTTACAATGTTAGGAATAACAGAGAGATCTCCCCTGGACAAACACAGAAGGGATTAACAACCACCTTCTTCTCTGCCCAGAGAGAAAACCAGGCCCCAACTGTTATCTACTCAGCCAAGGTTAGTGTAGTCATGTGTGGGGAACAAGAAGAGAAGTCAGAGGCAGGCAGCAGCAGTGAGCAAAGAACGGCTTGTGCAACAGGTTATAAACTAGTCCAGCAGATGAATGACATGATCAAGACTTATCTATTATTTTTCTTCTATAACCAATCCTCTGTTTTATTTACTTTCTACCTTTTTTTCTTTTCAATGTTGGTAATTTTGAATGAAGCTAGAGTGCTAACTCTAAAACTACCACACAGTGCTAATAAGGTAGTAAAACTACATCCATCTCTGTAGTCTTAGGTCCCATCACATAGCCACATCCTGAGGTCTAAAGTGTAATGTACTCCTGCAAAACCTGAGGTCTTTCCTTCATGGATTCAGTAATTCCTTCTTGACTATCCAGGTATCCCTCACAGGAATCACTGTTGTTTCAGGTAGGCTGATGTCAAATTCTAGTGGTTTTCACATGTTCCTCCACATCAGAGGATCCTGTGCACCACTCCTTGTTTAGTCTGTTACAGGGATGTGTATTTCCCTCTTGGTCAGCTACTGCTACTGCTACCAGACACTTCATGCTTCAGTAGTTGCTGTAAAACCAGTATTTTCTCTACCAGCTGCCACCCCTGGCAGCGAGTCTAAGCCCAGGGGATCTTTCTCTGCTGATGACAGATCTGTAAGCTGACATTCTTGAATCAGTTTCTTGCAGCTGCATTTCCAAACTTTTTTTGCTGTTGAGTTTAGTTAATCAGTGTTACCAAGAGAGCTTAGAGATAAAAACAACATCCTACTAATCTATATAAAAGCACACTGTTTATGTACTTCTTTACTGACAACTATCTGACCTTGATTGGCTCTGGGCAACCTATCTTATAATTTTGTAACTAAACAAGAGGGAAAAAAATAATTAATTCAGCTAGTTACTACAATTACTAACTATATGTTTCCTCAGTCATGAAAAAAATGGTATCTCAAGACATCTGCAAAATTCTGCTAGGACTGCATGACTGGTAGAGCAGTTATTTGCTTGATAACTCACACTGAAGTCTCGTTGTGGCCTTGCCAAAGGAGGGCTGTGCTGTACTAAGTGAACAAGAAGAGCAAGTCCAGTGACATCAACCAGGTTCAACCATCAAGAGTTCAGGTTTGCAGGCAAATCCACAGTAACAAGACAGATCAAGCCCATGTCAGTAAGGCACTGAGTCTAAGGAGTCCAGGGTCCAGCATGCAGATGCAAAGCAGGTCAGGCAGAGACCAGGGCCAAGACCCTCAGCTTAAACACAGCTCCTGAGTGAGGGGATTGACTCCCTACCTAGGTATCTCAGAACTGCTCTGTTAAAGCTGGCCCTAAAGACAGGCAGCATGCAAGCAGGGAAGAGAGTTCACCCATGGCCCTGAACAGAGGAAAGCAGCTACCCATACATTATCTGAAATGTTAGCAGCTTGCTGCTGAGCCCTTTACCAAAGCACAGTTCTGACTGGAGGACATAAGAGAATGAAGCAGAGAGTTGTGTGGACAACAGATGTGTCAGAAGGAGCTAAATTTTATTTACTTCACTACTAGTACTAGTGCTCTCCTCACTCCTTCCTGGCACTCACTGATAGTATTTGTCATTGGTAAGAATATTTAAATTAATTGTTCTGCTTTTCCAGATAAGAAGAAAGGCTTTAATTATTTCACCAGAAACCTGATGGAAAACTTTCAAGTGTGTTGTAAAATTCTACTTCTCCATTATGTTCATCACATTACAAGATAGTCCCCATTTATAGATGGAGATGCATGCAAAAGAGCCTCAGGGGCAGGGAGCCCAGCTATAGCACAGGTCCCCACAAACAAGGGCACTGCTACTGGCAGGCAGAATCTCTAATGGCTACATCAGAAGACTGTGGCCTGAAAACAAAATCAATGAAGTAAATGTTAAATTATCCAATATCAGCAATTAGTTTCTGGGAAAATAACGATGACTTTTCAGTTACCAATGCCTTCCATTTGACAGGGATTTGCTGCATATACAAAGGTGGTGGCCAGATGATGAGATCAGATGGACAAAGCCTATTGCTTAGACTTCGTCAATCCTTAGGCACACACAAACAGACAGAAGGAGCTGCTCAGAGAGCTATGAGGATTTAAATTACTTTTGTGTTCTCCTTTCCTGGGTCACTTGGAAACTCTATGGTAAACAGAGGAAAGACATCGAATTCTGATGTTTGCAGTACGGTAAATGATTAAAAACTCTTCAGTGTATAAGGGCAGTTTTCAGAGTTGCTGCTGGTAACAAATGGAATTTGTAATTAGTAATATTAGTTTTGAGTCACAACTGAATATGACTTGTTGCTTTAAAAATATTGAATAGTCTTTCAGAAATTATTAAATGTTTCTGGTTTGATTTTGTCTATGCTTTTTATATGGGAAGTTGCACAAGATACAATGGCATCCTGGCCTGGATTAGGAACAGTGTGGCCAGTAGGACAAGGGAGGTTATTCTGCCCCTGTGCTCAACACTGGTCAGGCCACACCTTGAGTACTGTGTCCACTTCTGGGCCCCTCAATTCAAGAGAGATGTTGAGATACTGGAACGTGTCCAGCAAAGGGTGATGAAACTGGAGAGAGGACTGGAGCACAGCCCTGTGAGGAGAGGCTGAGGGAGCTGGGGTTGTTTAGCCTGGAGAAGAGGAGGCTCAGGGCTGACCTCATTGCTGTCTACAACTACCTGAAGGGAGGCTGTAGCCAGGTGGGGTTGGTCTCTTCTTCCAGGCAACCAGCAACAGAACAAGGGGACACAGTCTCACACTGTGCCAAGGGAGGTCTAGGCTGATGTTAGGAGGAAGTTCTTGCCAGAAAGAGTGATTGGAATTGAAATGGGCTGCCCAGGGAGGTGGTGGAGTCACTGTCTCTGGAGGTGTTGAAGAAAAGCCTGGATGAGGCACTTAGTGCCATGGTCTGGTTGACTGGCTAGGGCTGGGTACTAGGTTGGACTGGCTGATCTTGGAGGTCTCTTCCAACCTCGCTGATTCTATGATACATGAAAGAGGTACGGAAGGAAAAAGAATCTGTAATGATTAAGGAGGAAGCATATAAAGAGCAAAACAGAAATATGAAAGCCTCAGAAGCCCACAGTGAAGTAAGAAAAGGGATAAGAGAAAAAGGTTGAATCCTCAGATAAACAAGCTGTATCAAAGCTCAAGAAAGCATACTCTAAATGCATAAAGATCCCTGTGTGAAAGGGTCTGTATGTAACACCCGCTTCTCTATGTTCTCTCAGTTCCCGGGTTCCATTTCTACATTTTCCTTACTAGGGTGAGTAGCCCTATGTTTGTGGCAGAATAAATGACACAAAAATTCAGTAACATTGGCAGCTAATAAGAATTATGTCACTCATGAAGGGTAAGTGACACAATTACTTCACCTATGAAGGGACAGGGACTCTGTGGTGGGTAATTCAGATCTATAATCCTGCTGCTGATGTCTTACTGTGTGAAGTCTGTCTGTATAACACTTCAAAGCTCTAAAAATGCTTCCTCCACTGTAAGTAAGCAGTGAGTACAGTATATAGCCTGCATGTTCTACATGTGTTTAGTGAAGCAAACGAGCAATGACACAACTCATAATTGCATAATATGTGTTTGAACATCTTAACTAAAATATTTGAAATTGAAAAGTTTTCAAACTTCCTTTCTCTGGAAACTGTAAACTACAACCTGGTCAGAATTTAAGCTTAGTAAGTACGAGTCACAGTTTAATTCCCACAAAAGTAGGTTCAAGCCTCTCATAAAATAATTGTTACTTCCTCGACTTTTATGTTTGTGGTGGGATTCATTGGAACTTTTTGAAGAGACTGAGTATGAGTAGTGACATATAACAATAGAGCTCTAACAAGTCGTAGTGGGTGGGAACAGGCTTTTTGCTTTAGGGAACTTTGAAGTGACTGCTAATGTTGCAGTGAATTTGGCTCACAGCACATTAACCACAGAGAATGCTTGTATACAGTATCTTACTAGGTCAAAAGAGCATATCTTGACCTCAGTCTTGGATGGCAGGTTCAAAAAGCTGATCTCCACATTTCTCAACCTCTCTCCTGGAGAGTAGTTGACCTAGAACTCTGTGCAAAAATGAACTGTTGCAAACTACATATCAGGAAAAAGAAGAACTACTGGGTATGAGTAGAGACTTGTGAGACACCAGAGAATAAAAGCCTCTTGACTTAATTGGGGAGGAAGTTGTTCTCTAGCCACAGCTACCGTATTTTTCTTCATATTAATTCTGCTTCCATGTATGAAATGTCACTTTGGGAAATGCTGCCAGATGTTGTTTGGATGAAGGTGACAGAAAGTATTATAATATTAGATGACTCTGGCATATGTACATCACCTGTAATAAAGTTGTACCTGCAAGAGATATGCATATTTACACAAACTGATGAGCTTTTCCTGAGGAGGAGAAGCTCTGCCCAGCACTGAATAAGTAACATAAA
This sequence comes from Tricholaema leucomelas, assembly GCA_013400475.1. Lineage (NCBI taxonomy): Eukaryota > Metazoa > Chordata > Aves > Piciformes > Lybiidae > Tricholaema lacrymosa > Tricholaema leucomelas. The sequence continues at coordinate 153,229 of WAAF01016952.1, forward strand.
ATTCTGTATCCCACTGAGAGCATGTCTCTAATATGAAATTTATAAGTAACAGTATAAATGTATGCTAAAAACTACTAAGAAATTTTAGCTTTGAGAAAATTTAATTCGTGTTTTCAGAGCCCAGTCCTGAGCACTGACAGCATTTGGTAGCTCTGGTCATAAAACAAAGAAGACTGTAGGGGTCCTTCATAGTCCTTCTGAAGATATTAATTTCAAGAGAGAAGCAGTTTATTTTAGCTGGGATTTTTTTTTCATAGAATCAACCAGGTTGGAAGAGACCTCCAAGATCATCCAGCCCAACCTAGCACCCAGCCCTATCCAGTCAACTAGACCATAGCACTAAGTGCCTCATCCAGGCTTTTCTTGAAACACCTCCAGGGATGGTGACTCCACCACCTCCCTGGGCAGCCCATTCCAATGCCAATCGCTCTCTCTGGGAAGAACTTCCTCCTAACATCCAGCCTAGACCTCCCTTGGCACAACTTGAGACTGTGTCCCTTTGTTCTGTTGCTGGTTGCCTGGAAGAAGAGACCAGTCCCCATCTGCCTACAGCCCCACAGTTGATCATAACAGTATTAGAATAGAATAGAATCAACCAGGTTGGAAGAGACCTCCAAGATCATCCAGCCCAACCTAGCACCCAGCCCTATCCAGTCAACTAGACCATAGCACTAAGTGCCTCATCCAGGCTTTTCTTGAAACACCTCCAGGGATGGTGACTCCACCACCTCCCTGGGCAGCCCATTCCAATGGCAAATATACCTTTCATTGCTCTGCATTCCTTCTACTGTTGCTCCCTCTCTCTCTCTCTCTTTTTTTTTTCTTTCTCTGTGCTTTTTACTGTATTTTACCATTATATTTATTATTATATTTGAAAATAATGTGTTGTCAGATGTTTAGAAAACAAACTCCAAAACCCAAACCAACCAAACAATCCCCCCTCCCCAAAATATAACTGCTGTCAATAATTAAAGAAATCATATTTATATCTTTTGTTGTCACTATTTTGCATATACTATTATTAATCTATAACATAAAGGGAATATATATATTGATATACAGACTCTTGTACACAGGCAGAGACACATTTGCAGGAAGCACACAGAGCACACCATCATACACTATGTGTGAGGTGTAAAGACCCTCAGAAGACATTTAAATTACAAATACTCCTATTTTAAGTTCCCAGAGTAATTTCACTTTAAGTGAGATTAAGATCCCATATAAGTATTATGAATGAGGCTATTATTCAAGTGAGATGACAGTTTCCATTAAAGAGCTCTGATTTTGGTGGTTTATAATTTTGCTGAACTTTAATCTTTAAGGTTGATATGTTCCCACTGGCAGGATGGAGCTAGAGGCTATATGGTTCATAAGGATGGTCCAACTGTCAGAAAGACAGCCTGTCTCCTAAAATAAAACTTCATTTTATCTCTTCGTGGCATGTTCTTGATTCCTGTCACTAATTTCAACAGATATTCTTGTGGCCCTGTGTGCTAGTTTGAGCCTAGCTAGAATGTTTTGGTGAGAAGAACTAGATCATAGGCTGAGAAATGAAAACCATGGTGAGGTCTACTTCCCTCACAGTCTTGCTGAGATGTGTAAAGAAGAAAGGCAAAACAAAGATTAGGGCACTTTGCTCTGCACTTGGTGCTGGGCTGTCCTCTTCTGCTTTTGCCTGCTGGGGAGCTCGTGGCTGATGGCTGGACTCCATCTTGCTTTCTAACCTCACCCTCCTTTTTGCTTTTGTGGCTGANTTCTTGCCACCTGCCAAGAGCAAGGTGAGGGTCTGGACAGGACGCAAAAGAGCAAGAGTGGTGAGGAGACTGAAGGGACAGTAGTACTGCTTGTGTTGTGAACTCTGCTGTCAGCCTCTGCTTTTCCTCCACATTCCCATTTTATATTTAAGCTCCACATTTCCAGTCTCAGTGAGAAGCCAAAGTAAGAACAATCTCGAACTTCTTGGCTGCCCTTCTGTTAGTTAATGGGATACATGTAGATATCTACTTCAGTCAATAGTGAGAAAGTTGCAAGTGAAAAATGTGATGTGACACAAATCTCATTTTCTGGGACATGAGAATTTAATTTGCAGTACTACTGAGTGTTCACAGTGTCAGATGTGTTCAAGAGAGTCTGTACAGCTAACTACAATACTAACTAACCTAAAAATAACGTGGAAAGACAAATTGGCTATCTCAGGGGTAGACTTGAGAGATACTTTTGACCACCACATTGTTATGAAACTAAGCACCAAAGTCTTTTCAAGGCTCCCAGATACTATTGGGTTGAAGAACACGGCAAAATAACAGAAAGTGTCTGTAACACTGTCTGCAGTTCACAGTAAATTGACAAGAATACACACAGAAGAATAAAAATATTGACCAATTGGTCAATAAAAGCACCATTCATTCTGTACAATAAATGGAAAAAGGATTTGCTAAAAAAACCCACTCCGGGATCACATAGAGTCTGTGTGCGGGGACAGGTCCCCACACAGCTCCAGCAAGATCTGTCAGATGATGTTTCAACCACATGAGACTGATGTGGCTCTGAGGGGGTGTCACTACGACTCAGCATGGGCTCTTTAAATGCCCCCAGGGAGCACAGGTGACCCAGAGAGATGGTGAGCAGGGCATTGCACAACAGGGCAGGCATGGCATGTCAGTTTGCACAGTCAGGGCAAAATTTCTCTTGACAGTGAGATCAGCCCTGGTGCAGGTAACTGTGCAATGGAGAGGAGGATCATGGAGTAAAGGTGGTCAAGATGCTCTGTCTTGGGGGTCTTTTTGAATCTGGGATAGTATCTTGCCTGTTGCAAGGCAGGCAAGGGTCACGGAGCTCAGGAAGTCTGAGGAAGAATAGGAAACATGACAAGAGCTTTCCACTGTAACATGTGTAGTGGAATCCTCCCTTGGAAGGAGATCAGCCATGGTCCTCACCTGGCAGAAGGTCTAGCTCTTAACACCTGTTGGAATGGATATGGGAACACAGGTGGAGCTGCCATGGAAACATGCAGCAGTCCAGATCACAGGCTGAGACTTTCACTTGCAAGAAGTTGGGGCTGTGAGAACTGCTGCATGTGCTGTGAACAGATGGACAACCTGCTTTGATGGGTGGCAGACTTGCAAGAGAAGGTTGAAAAGTTAAGGAGCATCAGGGAGGCTGAATAAGAGATAAACCAGTGGAGTTATGCTCCATGCTCCCTGAAGTACAAATGGGAACATCAATTAGAAATTACCTGGGACCCGGTGCTCCATGTATCCCACCCTTATGAAGCTGAAGGCAGATGCCTTAACAAAAAGAGTGAGTCGAGGCAAGTTCACAGTTGAGACTGAAGGCAAACTCCTTCCATGCCCACCATTCCTCACCCTCTTGACAGGGTGCAATAGCACCAACTTCCTGCCTGGAGTGGCAGGTGTGTTACCCCAGTTACCCGTACTCCCAGGTACCCTTGCAAAACAGGTATGAAGCCCTACAAGTGCAGCCAGTCAACAGGGAAGATGAAGAGAGGCTGAGGGAGCTGGAGTTGTTTAGCATGGAGGAGGCTCAGGCCTGACCTCATTGTTGTCTACAACAACCTAAAGGGAGGCTGTAGCCAGGTGGAGGTTGGTCTCTTCTCCCAGACAACCAGCAACTGAACAAGGGGACACAGTCTCATGTTGTGCCAAGAGAGGTTTAGGCTGGATGTTAGGAGGAAGTTCTTCCCAGAGAGAGTGATTGGCATTGGAATGGGCTGCCCAGGGAGGTGGTGGAGTTGCCGTCCCTGGAGGTTTTAGAGAAAAGCCTGGATGAGGCACTTAGTGTCATGGTCTAATTGATTGTCTAGGGCTGGGTGCTAGGTTGGACTGGATGACGTTGGAAGTCTCTTCCAACCCGGTTGATTCTATGACTCTAAGGCAAATGTTTTGCTCATCTTCTCTTGTCTTGTTCTGGGCATCTGCAGCATCAAATAGGCCATGACTTTTGAGAAATTCTAACCTACAAAACGTTGTGTCTGCTCTAGCAGGCTGATTTCGTTTTCCTCTCCCCGGCGCGCTGCGGGCTGTGCTCAGCAGAGCAGGCTGCTCTCTTCCCCAACCAGGCTCCGCCGCCGCCGCCGCCGCTGCTCGCCCGCTCGCCAGGCACCGCCCCCTCTGCCTCAGCCCCCAGCGTGCACGTCCAGCACGTAGCTTCCGCCTGCCGCCTCCCTGCCGCCCTTCTGGGTTTCTCGGGTTGAGAGAGGCCCGAAGTGAAGGAAGGAACTTCGAAAAGGCTTCGAAAAAAGCGCGTTTTAGCGGAGCTAGCCTCGGTACTGCTCTCTTCCCGAATCAAAAAGGAGTGCTGAATAATACAGAAAACTGCTCGATATTGTTCTTCATTCCAGGTGAATATCACAGGCTCACAAGATATTAGGGATTGGAAGGGACCCAAGGAGATCATCGAGTCCAACCCCCCTGCCAGAGCAGGACCACACAATCTAGCACCGATCACATCGAGACAGGCCTTGAAAGTCTGCAGGGAAGGAGACTCCACAACTTACAAACATTAATCAAATCCCCTCTCAGTCTTCTCTTCTCCAGACTAAAAAGCCCCAAGTCTCTCAGCCTCTCCTCATAAGCCATGCCCTCCAGTCCCTGAATCATCCTTGTAGCCCTCCACTGGACCCTTCTCCAGCAGATCCCTGTCCCTCTTCAACTGGGGAGCCCAAAACTGAGTGCAGTATGCAAGAGGAGGTCTCACCAGAGCAGAGTAGAGGAGGAGGAGAACCTCCCTTGATTTGCTGGACACATTCTTCTTAATACACCTAAGGATGCCATTGGCCTTCTTGGTCACAAGGGCACATTGCTGTGTCATGGCTAACTTCTTATCCACCGGGAGTCGGAGGTCCCTTTCCACAGGGCTGCTCTCCAGCAGATCACCTCCCAGCCTGTACTGGTGGAGTTTATTATTCCTCTCCAGATGCAGGACTCTGCACTTGTCCTTGTTGAACCTCATTTGGTTTCTCTGTGCCCAGCTCTGCAGTCTGTCCAAGGCTCTCTGGATGGCCGCAGAGCCTTCAGCTGTATCAGCCAAGCTGTATCCTCAGCAAACTTGCTGAGCAGACACTCTGTGCCCTCATCAATGTCATTGATGAATATGAATATACTGAGCTATATACTGAGCTATAGTATGTTACTGCATTTTTAGCTATAGTTTAAGAACCAGTTCCAATCTGGGTTCATACACTGCTTGGCACTCCTTTAACTAGCATTTCTGTATTTAAGTCTACTTTAAAACAGCAATAAATCTGATTCTTTAAAAGGACTGTTTCCGAGACTGTAGAAAAGATACCTGTTGGTAAAGGCCCATTCGTGACAAAACTGTGAAACATCCCTCTTTATTTTGTGGTTGTTGTGGTGTTTTACAGAATTCACAGAATCACAGAATTTCTTAGATTGGAAAACACCTTCAAGATCATCGAGTCCAGCCATTAGTTTCACATTGAAAAGTCCTTGACTAAACCATATCCCTCAGCACAACATCTAATCACCATGAATCGCTATTGTTTGAAAGGACCACCAGGATCATCCAGTCCAACCTGCATCCCAATATCCTTCATCACTAGACCATAGCCTCAAGCACCACATCCATTTTCCTTTTAAACACCTCCAGGGACGGTGACTCCACCACGTCCCTGGGCAGCCTCCTGGGCACCCGCTCAGTAAAGAACTTCCTCCCAACATCCAACCTAAACCTCCCTTGATACAACTTGAAGCCATTTCCCTCTTGTCCTATCATTAGTAATTCGGGAGAAGAGACCAGCTCCAGCCTCACTACAACCTCCTTTTAGGTAGTTGTAGAGGGCAATAAGGTCCCCTCCCAGTCTTCTCTTCTCCAGACTAAATAACTCCAGTTCCTTCAGCCACTTCTCATAGGCCATGTTTTCCAGACCTCTCCCCAGCCTCTTTGCCCTTCTCTGCACCTGCTCCAGCACTTCAGTGTCCCTCACAGGATCACAGAATCACAGGATATCAAGGGTTGGAATGGAGCCAAGGAGACCATCAAGTCCAATCCCCCTGCCAGAGCAGGACAATACTATCTAACACAGATCACAGAGGAGCACATTCAGATGGGCCCTCCTGTACTGTGGTGACCAAAACTGGCCACAGTACTCGAGGTGTAGTCTCACGAGTGTTGAGTACAGGGGCATGATCACCTCCCTACTCCTGCTGGTCACACCATTTCTGATACAGACCAGGATGCTGTTGGCCTTCTTGGCCACCTCGGCACACTACTGGCTCATGTTCAGCTGGCTGGCCACCAAAACCCCCAGGTCCTTTTCTGCCAGGCAGCTCTCCAGCCATTCCTCCCCCAGTCTGTGGGGCTGCTGGGGGTTGTTGTGGCCAAAGTGCATGACTTGGCACTTGGCTTTGTTAAAACTTTGTTTTAGTGAGAAACAATAGATTATAGGTTGTGAAAAGGAAGCACTGTTGATGTCTGCTTCACTCATAGGCTTGCTGAAATGTATAAAAACAAGAACACAAAACTGTTAAGGCAGAGAGTGTGTGTGTCTGTCTCGCAGTCGGTGCCTGTGCTTTTCTCTGTGTGTAGCCCAAGTAATTCTGCTTCTAACCCCTCTTGCTGATCGTCCAAACTCATCTTGCACATAAGGTACACTCTGGGATAAGGCAGAAGGGTGGAAAGTAGGTGGAAGGGTGGTTAGGAGCCAATTTCTTTCAAGAGCTTCATTTCTGTAATCTCTCTTTAAAAACCTTGACACTGAAAAGAAAAATTATGATTTTTATTCATCTCAAAGTGTTGTGGCATTGTTTTACCTCAGTTTCGTAGTATTTGAACAATGTAGGTCACTCTTTAAGGAAAAAAAAATGCCATTTGGAATCAAAAAGTCAAAGTTTCATTTTACAAATGTCAGAATGAAATCATTTGGCATTTCAAAAATGAAACGTTTCTGAAATGAAACATTTCATTTCATTTCAGAAAGGTCAAAATGATATGTTTTGACATTTGAAAAAAAAAATTCCTCTCCTCCTTTGTTCTGTCCAGAACTATTAACCAAATTCAACCTTGATTAGTTTTAGGCCCCTTTAAGCTCATTTTTGAATCCTGATCACTAGTCATAAAATAAAATTTCATCATAATCAACCAGGTTGGAAGAGACCTCCAAGATCATCCAGGCCAACCTAGCACCCATCCCTGTCCAATCAGCTAGACCATGGCACTAAGTGCCTCATCCAGGCTTTTTTTGAACATCTCCAGGGACGGCAACTCCACCACCTCCCTGGGCAGCCCATTCCAATGCCAATCACTCTCTCTGGGAAGAACTTCCTCCTAACATCCAGCCTAGACCTCCTCCAGCACAACTTGAGACTGTGTCCCCTTGTTCTATTTCTGGTTGCCTGGGAGAAGAGACCAACCCCCACCTGGCTACAGCCTCCCTTCAGGTAGCTGTAGACAGCAATGAGGTCTGCCCTGAGCCTCCTCTTCTCCAGGCTGCACACCCCCAGCTCCCTTAGCCTCTCCTCACAGAGCTGTGTTCCAGACCTCTCACCAGCTTCTTCACCCTTCTCTGGACATGTTCCAGTATTTCAGTATCATCCAGGTTGGATGGGGTTCTGGCCAGCCTGCTCTAGGGTAAGGTGTCCCTGCCCATGGCAGAGGGGTTGGAACTAGATGATCCATGTGGACCCTACCAACCCTGACTGATTCTATGGTTCTGTGATTTATTGAGTGTCATTGCAACAAAGAAAATTATACAATATTTGAAAGTATTCTTAAACTGCTGCTGCGCTCTGCCCCTCCTGCTTAGACTTCAGTCTCCAGCACCAGAGTGTCTACCCTTTCAATTTCACAGCTGTGAGATTTGACTTTTCCTTACTGCATGCCTTAAGTTATAAACAGTAACATAGTCAAAGCACAATGTCTCAATTAAACCAGAAGCTGGACAGAAAATTAATTATCATAATGGACAGTTCTGAATGTTTTTTATAGTGCATATATACTGCCCAGGTGTTACAATTACACTCTCTATAAAAATGCTCATAGACTACTGAATGTACTACGTGAATCTAATGCAGAGTGATCTACCCATTGCCCTTAGCAATAACATGTCAGCACTTCTTTTCTGTGTCTCATGGGCAGTCCAAACTAAACTGGATATTGTTAGTTTAGCATCTTATGAATAAATAAATCATGGAATCAACCAAGTTGGAAGACAACTCCAAGATCATCCAGGCCAACCTAGCATCCAGCCATAGCCAGCCAACCAGACCATGGCACTAAGTGCCTCATCTAGGCTTTTCTTCAACACCTCCAGGACTGCAACCAGCCTATACCTCCCCTGGCACAACTTGAGACTGTGTCCCCTTGTTCTATTGCTGCTTGCCTGGGAGAAGAGACCAATCCCTACCTGCCTACAGCTTCCCTTCAGGTAGTTGCACACAGCAATGAGGTCACACCTGAGCCTCTTCCTCTTCTCCAGGCTGCACACCCCCAGCTCCCTCAGCCTCTCCTCACAGTGCTGCGTTCCAGGCCTCTCACCAGCTTTGTTGCCCTTCTCTGTTCCAGTATATCAATATCTCTCTTGAATTGAGGAGCCCAAAACTGGACACAGGACTCAAGGTGTGGCCTGACCAGTGCTGAGTACAAGGACAGAATAACCTCCCTTGTCCTGCTGGCCACACTGTTCCTGATCCAGGCCAGGATGCCATTGGCTCTCCTGGCTACCTGGGCACACTGCTGGCTCACGTTCAGCTGCTGTCTGCCAGTACTCCCATATTCCTTTCTGCCTGACTGCTCTCCAGCCACTCTGTCCCCAGCCTGTAGCGCTACTTGGGGTTTATTATGAATAAATAAATCAGCATTGAGGTCAAAACAATAAATAAGAGAAGGTATAATGTTTACTTTCTAATACATTTGTCACAGATGGATAGATTACCACACCACTGCTCTGTCAGCCATCACAGGAGTAGTGTGGGGCAAACAGAGGATATGAGTAATATGATTGTTGGACTGAGTGCAAACGAACCACAACAGATTTACAGCAATATCATACAGAAATATCTAACCAGATAGGCAGTGGTTCTTTCATGAGTGTTCTTGGAATGTCAGATAGAATGAAAGGAAACAATTCCTTTCACACATGTTAAGGAAAAATCCAAGGAAGATAGGAAAAAGAGAAGGGAGGGTAATGAGATCCTCATGAATGACATAATTGATATCTTTCTGTTCATGAATATTTTTCATCAAGGCAAATTTCCTCTTTGGTGAGGCAGCACTCATCACCCCAGGCAGTGTGAATAGAAAAAAAAAACAACGTATCTCCCAGATTCTAGAACAGAAGGCTTTTGTTTGTTTGTTTGCCTAGGCATTTATGATTTGGGTTGTGGGATTTTTTGGGGGTTTGGTTTTTATTTTATGGGATTGCTTTTTGGTTTTGGGGTGGGTTTTTTTCGTTTGTTTGTTTGATTGATTGATTGTTTTTTCCTTGCATTTTTTACAGAGAATTTTTAGAAGCATTTGGCATAAAGATGTCTCCAGAAGATCTTAGGAAGGACACCAACAAATATATTTTAGTTATGTCACACTTACTAGATCTTACCAAATATGTCTGACTGAAGTTTTATCCTTTGTTGCAACCCACAACTGTCCTGTCCATTCACTCCTGGTGTGAACATCCAGCTCCTTTCCACATAAATAAAGCTGTGGTGCTTGTGTCCTTATGCCCTTCAAAACTGGCAGCTTGTTAGTATGTGCTGGATTTAACTATCCTGCAGAGCATCTTCTGAAATCCTTCTTTAGATGACTTTCAAGCTCTTAAACCTGAGTATGCAGTACTTTGTATATAATGTTATCTGCTGACAAAATCAAATATCATGTTATTAAAGATTGAAAAGCTTTATCTATTTTTCATAAGCATTTTAATAGGTACTGCATTCCCTTTTCCTCCCATATACTCAACAGCCATACTTATCTCTAAACGTACATTGTATACTTGCATTTGCATTACAGCAGTGCCTAACTGTAATTTGCCAGTGAGGCTTAAGTGGTTACTAAAGGACTTCTGCCTGAAGGGATTTTTATTTTCATATTTAGTTGGTGGTGCCCTAATGCTAGGTTTTGAACCATAACTGCATTTGCCTCTACTTGCTGTTCTTCCAGCTATTTTGCTATTTCATAGAACCATAGAATCATAGAATCAGACAAGTTGGAAGAGACCGCCAAGATCAACCAGTCCAACCTAGCACCCAGCCCTGTCCAATCAATTAGACCATGGCACTAAGTGCCCCATCCAGGCTTTTTTTGAACACCTCCAGGGACGGTGACTTCACCACCTCCCTGGGCAGCCCATTCCAATGCCAATCACTCTCTCTGGGAAGAACTTCCTCCTAACATCCAGCCTAGACCTCCTGTGGCGCAACTTGAAACTGTGTCCTCTTGTTCTGTTACTGCTTGCCTGGCAGAAGTGACCGACTCCACCTGGCTATGACCTCCCTTCAGGTAATTATAGACAGCAGTGAGGTCTGCCCTGAGTCTCCTCTTCTCCAGGCTAAACACCCCCAGCTCCCTCAGCCTCTCCTCACAGCGCTGTGTTCCAGGCCTCTCACCAGATTTGTTGCCCTTCTCTGGACATGTTCCAGTATCTCAACATCTCTCTTTAATTGAGGGGCAAAGTGAGTTTGGAGGATCGACCAGGAGGGTTAGAAAGCAGAAGGATTAGTTACATAGAAAGCAGGGTAGGGAGAAAAGTACAAGCACCAGCTGCAACGGAGAGCCACTGCAACTGTCATCTATGTTTTGTGTTCTTGTTCTTATATATCTCAGCAAGCCTATGAGTGAAGTAGACATCACCATTGTTTCCTTTTCACAGCCTATAATCTAAATTCCTCTCACCAAAATATCCCAGCTAGGCTCAAACTAGCACAACAGGAAAATGAGAGAACTCATTAGATCTCTCAGTTTTGGAACAAATAACATTAGTATGCCAGTTATACAGTTGTTTAAGTCATTTGGAGATAAAAGAATATGTAAGATGCTGTGGGTCAGGGAAACAAATGAAAATATCTTGAATACTTAAGATTATCAAGGCAAAAAATATTAAAAAATAATCACATCTCTTAAAAACTGTGTCACCCGAGAGAAACTTATACAAGAGAAAAAAGATAAGGTATTAATGGCATGATAATGCCAATCAGCATCAATAAATGTAGGACACGGAGGAGCTTCATTAGATGATGGGTCTTCATTTTTGCCCCTACTCACTCTCTGGAAATTAAATATGCAAAAGGTGACACAAAGGAGGTCAGCAAGTGATATCTCTAGAGTGGACTGTGCCATTAACTAGTGATGGGCTCAAATTAGTCAGGAGACACTGATGAAATGAAGTCTGACTCCTTATATAATTTGACCTTTTTGCTGTATTGTAAGGAAAGGAGAAGCACTTTTCTTTTTTTTTTTATTTTAATCTACTAGTCAGGAAATACTACTATGTTCTCTAAGGGAAAATGAACAGCTGGAAAACATCTAAGGACAATTTCTATCATAGAATCAACCAGGTTGGAAGAGACCTCCAAGATCATCCAGGCCAACCTAGCACCCAGCCCTGTTCAATCAACTAGACCATGGCACTAAGTGCCTCATCCAGCCTTTTCTTGAACACCTCCAGGGATGGCGACTCCACCACCTCCCTGGGCAGCCCATTCCAATGCCAATCACGCTCTCTGGCAAGAACTTCCTCCTAACATCTAGCCTAGACCTCCCCAAGCACAATTTTGAGACTGTGTCCACTTGTTCTGGTGCTGGTTGCCTGGGAGAAGTGATCAAGCCCCATCTGGCTACAACCTCCCTTCAGGTAGTTGTAGACAGCAATGAGGTCTGCCCTGAGCCTCCTCTTCTCCAGTCTAAACACCCCCAGCTCCCTCAGCCTCTCCTCATAGGGCTTGTGTTCCAGGCCCTTCACCAGCTTTGTTGCCCATCTCTGGACACGTTCCAGCACCTCAACATCTCTCTTGAGTTGAGGAGCCCAGAACTGGACACAGTACTCAAGGTGTGGCCTGACCAGTGCTGAGTACAGTGGCAGAATAACCTCCCTTGTCCTACTGGCCACACTGTTCCTGATCCAGGCCAGGATGCCATTGGCCCTCCTGGCCACCTGGGCACACTGCTGGCTCACGTTCAGCTGTTATCTACCAGTAGCCCCGTGTCCCTTTCTGCTTGGCTGCTCTCCAGCCAATCTGTCCCCAACCTGTAGTGCTGCTTGGGGTTGTTGTGGCCAAAGTGTAGAGCCCTGAGAGAAGAGACTGACCCCCACCTGCTTGCAGCCTCCCTTCAGGTAGTTGTGTCAATAATAGTAAGAGTAGAGAAATAGTAGTAGCAAGAATAATATAAGTAGAGAAAGGACATATATCTGATAATTTAACCACCAAATGTAAAACTGCTTTGTAACCATATTATTTATTTTAGTCTAATTATCTTAATTCCTTTGTAACACCTTTCCCCCCCGCCCCAGTCTGCAGGAGTGTATTTACCTTATATACAGACATATAGCAGCACAAAACATGTAATCAAATTGCATACAGTTTGGAAAAAAGAACTAATATGTGAAGCTCAATACCAGCCTTGTGGGATGTTGAGAGGTTCTGTGCAGAGCTGTGTAGGACAAATTCCACTGGAGATTTTTATTTTTCATTAGTTGATTCCTGAGTCTCATGGAGATTGCACATCAATGGACAGTAGTTTCTTCTATTTAGATGTAGAGTTTAGTATTTTCCCCACCACTTTCACAGAAGTGAACGTTGTGGGTTAATAACTAGCTTTAAAAGTATCAAAGCACATGTGTGTGAGAAAATTTATCATGAGGGAAAAGTAAGAAAGGCTGGTGAGAGGAGTCTGGCAAACATGACCTATGAGGAGTGGCTGAAAGAACTGGGGTTGTTTAGTCTGGAGAAGAGAAGACTGAGAGAGGACCTTATTGCCCTCTACAACTACCTAAATGGCTGGAGCTTCGGAAAAATTACTAATGATAGGACAAGAGGAAATGGCCGCAAGTTGTATCACGGGAGGTTTAGGTTGGATGTTGGGAGGAAGTTCTTTACTGAGCAGGTGGTCAGGCACTGGAACAGGCTGCCCAGGGAGGTGGTGGAGTCGCCATCACTGGAGGTGTTTAAAAGGAGAGTGGATGTGGTGCTTGAGGCTATGGTCTGGTGATGAAGGATGCTGGGATGAAGGCTGGACTGGATGATCCTGGTGGTCCTTTCCAACTATAATGATTCATAGTGATGAGATGTTGTGCTGAGTGATTTGGTTTAGTCAAGGACTTGTCAGTGTGAAACTAATGATTGGACTTGATACTTGAAGGTCTTTTCCAATCTAAGAAATTCTGTGATTCTGTGATCAGAGCTGGAAAGAATTCAGAAAGAATTCTGAATTTGTTCAATATATGTTTACATACTCAGTAGAACTTGTTTACTGATGCCAAATAAAATTTTCTCAATTATTTAATTCCTTTTTAATTAAAATTATAATTAAGAGAGGAAAATAAAAGAAAAAAAAAAACAGAAAAAAACCCAGAACAAAAATCAATTAGTAAAGAAAAGAAATAAACAAAGAAAGCAAAACAAAGCCAAGAAAAACAAGTTGGATAAAAAAGGAAGGAAAAAAGAGGAAAAGTCAATCAGCTAACATCACAGAAAGTGAGAGATGGTACATCATAGGGTTAGCATCACAAAATCTAGTGGTTCAGAAGAACATATGTAGATTCCTATTAAATAATTCAGTCTGATCATCACCTTTTCTGCAGGCTAGTAAGCTCTCTTTCTTCAGGAGCAACAGCCATTTAGACTGAAATATCTGGCCTCTTCTTGCTCATATACTGATTTTTCACTACTTATTTATAAAGGAGAATTAAGGTTAACACTTGCTAGTACAGAAATAATCTTTCCATTTTCACCATATTATTTCAGCTTTCTTACTGTCATTCTCCATAAGAGAGTATTTGTTTTGTTTGTTTAAGAATAGCTAGAGAACTAGTTTACAACTTGAATTATGCCCAAGGAGGTGGTGGAGTCACCGTCCCCAGAGCTGTTCAAGAAAAGCCTGGATGAGGCATTTAGTGCCATGGTCTAGATGACTGGATAGGGCTGGGTGCTAGGTTGGACTGGATGATCTTGGAGGTCTCTTCCAACCTGGTTGATTCTATGGGTCTAAGAAGATAATTTTGAAGACAAGATCAGAATTTCAAGAAAAGACTGGAAGAGGCACTCAGTGCCATGGTCTAGTTGACTGGATAGGGCTGGGTGATAGGTTGGACTTGGATGATCTTCCAACCTGCTTGATTCTATGATTCTATGAATTCTGTCTCCCTGGACATGTTTGAACTGTAATGTGAAGGAATAAAATCACCCTGAATTGTTTCTTAGTCAGAGACCATTCAAGGAGGAGAAGTAAGGATGAGTGAAGGATATCTTCCTGTTGAACACTACAATAATCTGTTTTGTGGGTGTTAAAATATCAAACCTCTGAAATGCTTTGCCGGGGAGAAATACAAGAGGCAGCTGTGTTCCAGGGAGGTGTGTCCCACGTCGTTGTTAAAATACATACTGGCTGAAAAGGTGAATTAAAAGTTCAGGTACAGTGCCATATATGGACCACAACAGACAAGCAGAAGGACCTGTTTTTATTCAGTCCTTTAGGGAGGAATGTTTTCCATCTTGTGCTGCCCCTACATGTCTTGCACATCAATTAGAAGCAACCGAGCTTGGGTTGCCTCTACACATCTTGCGCATTGATTAGGAGAAATTGAGTATCCTTTCACGCTACCACATCATATTGCTACAGATCAGCAGCTTGTGTGTGGATGAGGGCAGGATTAGAAATTTGCAACTCTGGCTTTCAGAAGTCTCTTTCTGGCAGTTTCTGTTTATTTCTGTATCAGATAGTAAAGTTAATCATCTCTATTAAAGAGCAAGCAATATGACACTCAAGAAAACACAGCAGAATAGCAGGATTCCAAAAATATGACTACCACTTGGTATTGCCTGTGATGTGTGCTTCCTTACAAAACATAGCTGCAGCTGTACATTTAATGTCTTTCTATAGGCACAATTAATTCAACACTTTTCTCTATTTGGATAAAGTATTTGCAGTTCTTAACTGATTAACACGTTGATTAGAATATGTGTAAACTGGGCTAAAGCAGTATTTGAGCCTTTGATTTGTTTTTGTTGTTTCCCTAACTATCTACTGTGCTTCCATGGAAATTAATTTCATAAGTCTAGAAAAGAACTTCATATGTGTTTTCATACTGGCTGGAGTCTAAGATTAACCTTAGAATGGACAAATTCTTATTGTTAAACGACTGATTATGAGAAAGGTCTTCCCAAATGTGGCTATTGTGCAGGCAGACAGCACAGCAATGGATCAGCTAACAATAAGGCTACTTCTGCACTAGTAGTATGCTTCTATCGATCATGTGCTGGGCCATTGATGAAAAATGTGTAGTATTCTCTATATGACTGCTCCTTTTAAAGCATTAGTTATCAGAACCACAAAAAAAACAGTTTAACACATAGTTCAGTTAACTCTTCAGTTACACTTACAAAGTGTGTTCTAAATGTTTCAACACATAAATTATTCAGTTAACTGCATCATAAATTCACCACAAGCAAGTATCTCAGGATGTTCACATTTCCTGGTTTAGATGCAACAGAGAACAAGTTTGTTCCATCCACATTAAAATGTGAATATCTCTTGTCACTGTTGTAGAACATGTCTCAAAATATAAATCTAACATTCTTTTTTTTTCCTCTAGGAATCATAGAATCAACCAAATTGGAAGAGACCTCCAAGATCATCCAGTCCAACCTAGCACCCATCCCTAGGCAGTCAACTAGACCATGATACTAAGTGCCCCATCCAGTATTGAAGACCTTCAGTGACGGCGACTCCACCACCTCCCTGGGCAGCCCATTCCAATGCCAATTACTCTCTCTAGGAAGAACTTCCTCCTAACATCCAGCCTATATCTCCCCTAGCACAACCTGAGACTGTGTCCCCTTGTTCTGTTGCTGGTTGCCTGGCAGAAGAGACCAACCCCCACCTGGCTGCAACCACCCTTCAGATAGTTGTAGACAGCAATGAGGTCACCCCTGAGCCTCCTCTTCTCCAGGCTGCACACTTCCAGCTCCCTCAGCCTTGCCTCATAGGGTTTGTGTTCCAGGCCTCTCACCAGCTTTGTTGCCCTTCTCTGGACACATTCCAGTATCTCAATATCTCTCTTGAATTGAGGGGCCCAGAACTGGACACAGTACTTATGGCCTGACCATTGTTGAATACAGAGGAAGAATAACCTCCCTTGTCCTACTAGACACACTATTCCTGATCCGTTGGCTCTCCTGGCCACCTGGGCACAGTGCCCACCCATCCAGCCTTTCAAGGTCCCTCTTCAGGGCTCTCCTACCTTCCAACAGATAAACACCTGCTCCTAGCTTGGTGTCATCTTCAAACTTACTGATGCTGGGCTCAATCCCATCATCCAGATCATCAGTAAAGATATTGAACAGGACTGGCCCCAGCACTGATCCTTGGGGCACACCACTAGTGACAGCTGCCAACTGGATGTGGCACCATTCACCACCACTCTCTGGGCCCGGCCTTCCAGACAGTTCTTGACCCATATCAGAATGAATCTGTCCAAGCCCTGAGTTTGTTGTGGCAGACGGTGTCAAAGGCTTTGCTGAAGTCCAGCAACTCCCAATTTAGGCTGGTATAAATTAGGACACTACTCAGATGCTACTGGAAAAAAACATTTGTGTGCATAAAGCCATCTTTCATGTATTTTATTCACCATGAAATTATGCTATGAAGCATAATTTGTTCACAAACATATCTTAAACAGGTAACAAAGTCCGATTCTAGTAGATAAAATTGAGTATGCTCTGATAAAAGCTAGACCATGATATTCCAAAAAAAACAAGCAACAACTCTGAGCTTCCAACTAGTCTATATCTGACTAAATCCATCAGTGGGCACATGCAGCCCAGACAGCCAACTGTGTGCTGGGCTGCATCAAGAGTAGTGTGGCCAGCAGGACACGGGAGGTGATTCTCCCCCTTTACTCTGCTCTCCTCAGACCCCACCTGGAGTACTGTGTGCAGTTCTGGAGCCCCCAACACAAGAAGGACATGGAACTGCTGGAGCGGGTCCAGAGGAGAGCCACGAAGATGATCAGAGGGCTGCAGCAGCTCTGCTATGAGGACAGGCTGAGAGAGTTGGGGCTCTGCAGCCTGGAGAAGAGAAGGCTTTGAGGAGACCTTAGAGTGGCTTTCCAGTATCTGAAGGGAGCCTACAGGAAGGCTGGGGAGGGACTATTGACAAGGTCTAGTAATGTCAGGACGAGGGGGAATGGGTTTAAGCTGGAAGAGGGGAGATTCAGACTAGATATTAGGAGGAAGTTCTTTACAGAGAGGGTGGTGAGACACTGGCACAGGTTGCCCAGGGAGGTTGTGGATGCTTCCTCCCTGGAGGCGTTTAAAGCCAGGCTGGATGAGGCCTTGAGCAGCCTGCTCTAGTGGGAGGTGTCCTTGCCCATGGTGGGGGGTTGGAGCTGGATGATCCTTGAGGTCCCTTCCAACCTAAACCATTTTATGATTCTATGATTCTATGATAAATCAAGAAGTGGTTAAGGTTTATAATAAAATTGAAACATTTTTATATACCTTCTAGCATCATACCTTCTACTTGTTTTCTCCAACTGCCTTATTCACTTTTTGAAAGTTATTTATTTATTTGGGACACATTCTACACAGTCACCTTGGCAACAAGAGTTATTTCCTTACTCTATTTTCATATTTTTATGATAATTATAATAACACCTAGCTATTATCATCTGAAAGTAGCAAGAAAACTGGTGTCTTTGTGCCTGAAGTTTTCAGGTCATTACCAGGACCGGATGATAACACTTACAAATGACTTTTGTTGTTGTTGTTGCCTTATTTAGAAAGTTCCTAAAATATTTTAAATACAAACTTAAATTTCAATTCAAAAGAGGAAAATTTAAAAAAAAATAAAATCTGTATTGCCAGATTTAAATGGCATTTAGGTGCTTAAATCCAAAACTGCAATCTCACATCCTACTTGTGTCTCCGCTATTAAAAGTTTGTAAAGGCTACCATTGCTTCATTTCTTATGTTAAAAATCAGGCCCCATCTGCAATTTAATCAGGATCCAACACTTACTGCATGTGTCTCTTAAAAATTGGCTAGTGTTCCTATCCTCTCACAGCCACGGGAGCTGCTGCCATTTTAGGGCTGCACATACAGTTGCTGGCAGGCTCCCTCCCTTCTTCAACATTGTCCACCTTTCCTCTCTGTTTAATCCTTTCCAGAAGAGAGATCTGAGCTCTCTCTAATTCCTGTGTGTTGTGGAGGCAGGGAATTCATGTGGCCGAGTCAGGAATATATATAAAAATAGAATTATTTTCCTGAAGCCTGCCCCCAAAACTATATACAGAAATTTAGTTTTAATTAGCAGGTTCAGTTGGATTGAGAAGATCATAAAAGGATTTCTGTTGTCGTTTTTAAAGGTAGCAACAGGAATTAAACTCTCAAATGAAATTGGAGAAAAAATACAGAATTTTATTTGTTTCAAGTTTGTTGTGGTTTTTAAAGGTAGTTGAAAGAAATTAAACTCTTGTGGTGGTTTGGGTGTTCCTTGCCCCCCCCCCCCCCCCTTTGAAATCACCCAGACTAGACCCCGTCGGCCCCGGAAATTGAAAGAAGTTTATTTTTTTCAGCTTAGCGGAATATACAAGCAGATTTTTACAGTATNTTGGCCAGGGGGTTAGGAAGCAAAGTGGATTAGTCGGAGAGATGACAGAGAAATGGAGGGTGAGGTTAGAGAGAGAGGTACAGCTCGGATCTCCCCAGCAAGAGAAGCAGAGCCTTATCTATGTTTTGATTCTTATTCTTGTATTTCTCAGGAAGCCTATGAGGGAAGAAGTAGACATTACTGTTGTTTTCCTTCCACAGCCTGTAATCTAATTCTTCTCACCAAAACATTCTCTCTATCTTCAAACTAGCACAACTCTCAAATGAAATGGGAGAAAAACTACAGAATTATATTTGGAGAGAAATACAGAGATAGACATTACAAAGCAATTACTGCATCCCTGGCAAACCCCTTTGAACTTTTCCCCCATCCCAAAAACTAAATCTAATACTCCCCAGTGCTCCAATCCTCCTCCCTCCAACAATGCCTCTACCATCCAAGAGGCCTAAACAAGCCTCCGGAGGCCTCCTGCTTACATGTTCTTCCTGATAAAGTGGCTTCTGCCACACACACACAGGGCAGAAGGAGGAGGAAAGGAGAACGAGCTGACCTTGTTGTGAGTTTATAAAGAGATAGCAGAGTTATGGGATTGAATAACAGTCTTCTAGTTCCCAGGAAATTTTTAACCCTATATGGGACAATACCGTAGATAAATCTGACTATTTTGGAAGTCAGGAGATGGAAAAGGCTACGCTACTAAGCATAGCATTCCCCACTATTAATCAGGCTGAGCCAAAAGCTTACTCGCAGGTGAGTTAGGCTGTCTGAGAGAAAGAGCAATCCAGATACTTGTCAGCTCGCTCTCTTTCAAAAGACATCTGAGGATGGTTAGGCCTATGTTGTGGGTTTGCTAAAGATAACCGACAGAAATTAAACTCTCAGATCAAATTGGAGAGAAAAATACAGAATCGTATTTAGAGAGAGAGAGATACAGCGACAGATCTCACAGAGCAATTTCCCCATCCATGATGGGGGTATTCCCCCTTCCCCCCAAAAAAACTAAATCTACCTTCCCCAGTGCTCCAATCCTTCCCCTCGCCCCAACGCCTCCAGCCAGCCAAGAGGCCTACTGCTTACATGTTCCCGATAGATGGGCTCCTGCCACACACCCAGGGCAGGAGGAGGAGGAAAGGAGAGCGAACTGACCTTGTTGTTCGTCCATAAAGAGATAGCAGAATTATGGGATTGAATAACAACCTTCTAGTCCCCAGAAAAAAAATTTAACCCTATAGCCTCAACCTGGGATGTTCTATCAAGCCTGCATAAAGGGGGTGCTTCTGGTAGGAAGCCCTCCACAGCAGGGACAGTCCTGCCCCTCAGGAGCTTGTCCTTCAGAGTGCCAGGGGACTCTTTCTGCAGGAATTATCCAGGCAGGAGAGAACTCTAAGGCAGGAACCACCCCAATATTTATACCCTTCCTAGACAAAGATTTGAGTTACCACTTCCTAGGCGTGAAGACCACAGCCAATCACCAGCCCGATTCCAGCATGAGCATCTGCACGGGGCTCCCCTTGTGCCTTTGCTCCCCTGCTTCATGCCTGCAGGGCAGGGGGGGGGAAGCAGGTTTTTCCTGCCTTTTCCTCTCCCATTCACACACGGTATCACACAGTATCACCAAGGTTGGAAGAGACCTCACAGATCATCAAGTCCAACCCTTCACCACAGAGCTCAAGGCTAGACCATGGCACCAAGTGCCACGTCCAATCCTGCCTTGAACAGCTCCAGGGACGGCGACTCCACCACCTCCCTGGGCAGCCCATTCCAGTAGCCAATGACTCTCTCAGTGAAGAACTTTCTCCTCACCTCAAGCCTAAATTTCCCCTGGCGCAGCTTGAGGCTGTGTCCTCTTGTTCTGGTGCTGGCTGCCTGAGAGAAGAGAGCAACCTCCTCCTGGCTACAACCACCCCTCAGGTAGTTGTAGACAGCAATAAGGTCTCCCCTGAGCCTCCTCTTCTCCAGGCTAAACAATCCCAGCTCCCTCAGCCTCTCCTCGTAGGGCTGTGCTCGAGGCCTCTCACCAGCCTCGTTGCCCTCTTCTGGACACGTTCAAGCATCTCAATGTCCCTTCTAAACTGGGGGGCCCAGAACTGGACACAGTACTCGAGGTGTGGTCTAACCAGTGCAGAGTACAGGGGCAGAATGACCTCCCTGCTCCTGCTGACCACACCATTCCTGATGCAGGCCAGGATGCCATTGGCTCTCTTGGCCACCTGGGCACACTGCTGGCTCATGTTCAGGTGGGTATCCATCAGCACCCCCAGATCCCTCTCTGTCTGGCTGCTCTCCAGCCACTCCGACCCCAGCCATGGAGGGAGAGGAATTTTGGGGTATACAGGACTCCAGGGCACTGTATGCAGGAAAGTGGACCATGAACAAGTTTAGAATGCAATCGGCCATTTGGGAGATAGCTGTGTGCTGTGGAAATTAATGTTATGAATTATGAATATTAATTTCTGTATGCATATTAATTTTTATTATTAAAATTAACAAATTTGGGGGAAATTCCCTGAGATTTTTTGGATAAGAAGTCAGTGGGAAGTGGCTGCACAAAATGAAACAGTTTAAACAATCAGAACTTGGAAAATAGGAATGTGAAACAGGAAAAATCATAACTATGCTTATGGAGTCTTAGGATTAACTCCAGCACATGTACTCACGATGCAGGGACACCCTACCCTAGATAAGGCTGGCCACAGCCTCATCCAGCCTGGCCTTAAACACCTCCAGGCATGGAGTCTCAACCACCTCCCTGGGCAACCCTTTCCAGGCTCTCACCACTCTCATGCTCAACAACTTCCTCCTCATGTCCACTTTGAATCTCCCCGCCTCAAGCTTTGCTCCATTCCCCCTAGTCCTGTCACACCCCGCCATCCTGAAAAGCCCTTCCCCAGCTTTCCGCCGGCCCCCCTCCGATACTGGCAGGCCACAATCAGGTCATCTCGGAGCCTCCTCTTCTCCAGACTGTACAGGCCCAACTCTTTCAGTCTGTCCTCATAGGAGAGGTGCTCCAGCCCTCTGAGCATCCTCATGGCCCTAATGCATTCTCTGCAATGCACTTTGGGATGAAAAGAAAAAAAAATATCTTAAGAGTGTCCAGATGTGTGGCTCCATTGCTGAGATTAAAGAAAACCAAAACATACACGCACAAATCTCTATTTAAAATATGGATATATTAATTTGCAAAGGACAATTAAAAACCAAAACATTATCTAAGCAGCTCCTGGGATAAGGCCCCTCACTTGTTAAGAGGAAATAATTTCTACATGGCAATGCATTTCTAGACTCTCATGCCCTCAGTTCTTTGTCTCATTGAAGAGGAGATTTTGCTCTTAGCACAAGATCAAGCTTCCTGTCCTCTGTGATAAATTGTAGTGCTCTCTCTCTCACCAGTGATGCCAGATCACCTGCTCCTGTTTTTCAGAATAGACCGATTTGAGATAGGTCAGGGAGTCTCAACACCTGTTTGAAATCCAGAAAATGATACTCCTAGTAAGCATGCAACAGTAGAAAAGATGGAAATATTAACATGAAAGCAGACATTTGAAAAGAAAGGGAAAGTCAGAGAAAAAGAGAAAACCAATAAAAAAATGCTATATGTTAGAATAGAATAGAATAGAATAGAATAGAATAGAATAGAATAGAATAGAATCAATCAGGTTGGAAGAGACCTCCAAGATCATCCAGTCCAACCTAGCACCCAGCCCTATCCAGTCAACTAGACCATGGCACTAAGTGCCTTATCCAGTCTTTTCCTGAACACCCCCAGGGACAGTGACTCCACCACCTCCCTGGGCAGCCCATTCCAATGCCAATCACTCACTCTGGCAACAATTTCCTCCTAACATCCAGCCTAGACCTCCCCCGACACAACTTGAGACTGTGTCCCCTTGTCCTGTTGCTGGTTGCCTGGGAGAAGAGACCAACCCCCATCTGGCTACAGCCTCCCTTCAGGTAGTTGTAGACAGCAGTGAGGTCTGCCCTGAGCCTCCTCTTCTCCAGGCTAAACAACCCCAGCTCCCTCAGCCTCTCCTCATAGGGTTTGTGTTCCAGGCCCCTCACCAGCTTTGTTGCCCTGATGCTTTATTTGTTGCCTGTTGATGCTTTATTTCCTGCCTTTTACCAAATCATCTCATTGTATCATGTATAAATAATTAAGTAGGGAAATATTGGTAACAAAAGTAAGCTGGGTTCGAAACGACCAAGCTAATGTTAAATGCACTTAAACCAGAGTTAACATTCTATGTAATGAGATCCATTTTGCGGAATACTTCATATTGCAGAACTGCCACGTATAATTTGGTAATTTTAGCTGTCTTTGATCATAAGAGGGTGAAGATTTATCTATCATAAAGGCTAATTACTGTTCTCTTCTTCTATAGGCAGTGGTCTCTATAGGCCCTGCTTGTACTTTTTGATTGAAAGAAGGAGGCCATCCTTTGATGATTCCAAGCCTGTCTCATCAAAGAGCCAGTGGGTCACTACCCTTAATGTATTCACTTCTGAAGAGACGGTAGGAGTGCTACCATCTGCTTTACGCCACAAAAATCCACCGAGAAAGCTGTTAAAGTGAAGACATCTTATCCTTCATTGGTGATACAGATGCAGGCTTGTCAGTGTTTCAGAAGGAAAAAGAAGCAAGAAAAAGAAGTTATGCATATTGCCCCTATTATCAGAATCTGTCTCTCCACAGTCTTTGTGACCTCTCTACAATTAGCATGTTCTGTGACTCTGCTATTAGCAATATTCTCAGCTTGAGAGTCTAATGCTATTAGTACGTTGCTTAAAGGGAAAAAAAAGCAGAGGAAAAAGGGAAAGATTTGAATATATCAAGCATTTAGCTGCAAAATAAACCAAGCAGTTTCTCTCATTAAATATAGCCAGCACTCAGGACATCGATTGGTTTTAAATCTTGCTGATGAAAAGAAATGTGTGAACTAACCAGCTGAACTCTGCTATTATAAGCAAAACATCCAAATACTCAGAAAAGTAGTTTCCCAAACCTAAATTACCTCTAATTCCTGAAGAAATTAAGTAACTCATATCATTGTGTTTGGGTTATTTAATTATCTGATAGAAATAAAAAAGCAGGGAGCAAGGCTGAATCAAAGAAAAGAAAGATTGGCTTTTTGTCTCACAGTGAGACACGCAGCTTAGTTGTTAACAATAAAACCCTGTAAGCCATATGCTTCGTGTGGTTTTCTTTTAAGCTTGAAATTAGAATGTGCTAATTAGACTGTGGGCCACATAAAAATACAGCACTCCATTGCAATTGTGCCTCTAAGAGGACTACATTGTTGATGAGTATAAGACTGGTGCTATAATTATCTTACAAAACCAAGAAGTAATTCACCTTGGTAATTTTTGAATGCATCAAGAGCCTAATTCACAAATCATTTATTTTGCTTTTTATGCATTCTTTGTGCTGCACTTTACCCTATATGAAAAAAGGGACTTCTGTACCAATATCCTGTAATTTGCCTCACGTTCACCAACCTTGCAAACTTGTTTCCAGCTGGTAACAAATAACATGCATTGAAAAAAAGGAACCATGAAAAGCTTCCCAGAAAGCCTGTAGGTAGAATCTAAATCATTAGACAGAGATGCCCTTTATCATTTTTGGGGGGAACGTTGAGATGTAATTGCAATGAGATATGATTATAATATTTAATATTACATTGTAAACTAAACCCAAACTTATATACAGTCCTGCTTCTGTCTGTACATTTCTCCCAACATGACTTTTATTTGTTCCATGCTAAATACTCTGTCATATACCTACATCTTATTTTTCTTAGCAAATCATAATTCTTTCTTTCCCTTTTTTCCATTCATCGAGGCAGGATTTAAGTAGCTCTTGTCCACCTGTGGGTTTGTGACAGTTTGAGTGTTACCTGCCCCCACTCTTATGAAATCACCCAGACTAGACCCAGCCAGCTGGAAATTAAGGAATAAAGCTTTATGTTTACAGCTTAGCACAATATACAAGCAGACATTTACAATATATACAGCTATAGACAGAAATATACAAGTTAAAGGTAATACAGAAACACAACAGCCCTCCCAGAAACCAGAGTCCCCAGGAGAGGCTCCCAACCACCCTTCCACATCCTTTTCACCCCTCTACCTTATCCCAGACATTGCCTTACGTGCAAGGTGAGTTTGGAGGATCGACCAGGAGGGTTAGAAAGCAGAAGGATTAGTTACATAGAAAGCAGGGTAGGGAGAAAAGTACAAGCACCAGCTGCAACGGAGAGCCACTGCAACTGTGTCATCTATGTTTTGTGTTCTTGTTTTTGTACATCTCAGCAAGCCTATGAGTGCAGTAGACATCACCATTGTTTCCTTTTCATGGCCTATAATATAAATTCTTTCACTAGAATATTTCAGCTAGCCTCAAACTAGCACAGGGTTTTAAATAAAGTATTTATAGATATTGTAATAAGATTCCCTCTAAGTTTTCTCCAGGCTGAACAACTGCATCTCCCTCAGCCTTTCCTCATACAACTTTCCCTCCAGCCCCCTCACCAGTCTCTTAGCTCCCCTCTGAACCCACTTCAGCACCTCAATGTTTTTCTTGCAGTGAGTGGCCCAGCACTGCACACAGTACTGGAGATAAGGCCTCACCCTTGCTGAGTACAGGGGAAGAATTACATTCCCAGTCCTTCTGGCAACACTATTCCTGATACAGACCAAGATGCCATTGGCCTTCTGTGCCACCTGGGCAAACTGTTGCTTCATGTTCAGCCAATTGTCAAACAGCACTTCCAGATCTTTCTCAGCCAGGCTGCTCTCCCCCAGTCTGTAGCGATGCATGAGTTTCTTGTGGCTGAAGCATAAGACCCTGCACTTGGTTCTGTTGAATCTCATACCACTGACCTCAGTCCATTGGCCCAGCCTATCCAGGTCCCTCTGCAGTGTCTTCCTAACCTCCAGGAGATTAACATTCCCTTCCAATTTGGTGTCATCCACAAATTTACTGATGGTAGACGAGATCCCCTCATCCAGGTCATTGATAAAGATGTTGAATAGAACTGGACCCAGTACTGATCCCTGGGAGACTTCATTGGTCACTGGACACCAACTGGATGCGGTTCCATTCATAATCACTCTCTGTGCTCAGTCATCCAGCAAGTTTTTAACCCAGCAAAGGGTGCACCTGTCCAAGCCATGGGCTACCAGCTTTGCTAGGAGGATGCTGTGGGAGGCTGTGTCAAAGGCTTTGCCGAAGTCTAGATAGACCACACCCTCAGTCCTCCCCTCATTTACCAGTTGGGACCCCAGATATACAATGTGATCAGATTGGTTAGGCAGGACCTTCCTTTCCTAAACCCATGTTGGCTGGGCCTGATTCCCTAGTTTTCTTGTACATGCCATTCAGTGGCACTCAGGATGACCTGCCCCATAACCTTGCCAGGTGCTGAGGCTAATTCAATTACAAAAGAAGCAGCACTTAGTTTAGACAAATTTCCATTCACTGCTGTTCCAAATACTCCTATGTTTTGAATACAAGTTAAATTCTTTTCCACTGTTAGTTTTTTCAGCCAGAACATTTGTAGAAGTGGGAAGGCCACTGCAATTTAGTAAGCATCAGTTCCCTTTTTCAAGCCTTCCCGTTAAGGAATTTTTTGGTTATCAAGCCTAACTCATAAGGCCTAACTCTTGGCTTCTGCACAGTTAAATTCCCAAATGAATTATTAATATCAATACCCTACTGGCTTCCAGTTTGTTCTGCAGTCTCATGAATTCCCTCAGCACTTAAATTTCTTTCACTAATGATCCTAGACCTTTTACATGCATGGTCTAAAGCTGCTTTAAAACTCAGGCAATACTAAAACTTTCCAAATGCCAAAGGTGCTCTGCTTGCAGGAGATCTCTGGTTGCCGTCCTCAGAACAAACTCAAGTAAGGCTGGGAATAGAGAGTGGGTAAATCAAACTGCATGGTACCTGCGACTCTCCCTAACCTCCCTGTCCCACTTGATCTGAAGTGAGGACTTCAATCTTCTCAGAAAACTACTCTAATGATTATCTTACTTTAGAATAACTAAATTTCACTTTTGGAAGCAATTTCAATTTGCTTAAACTTATTAACCATGACATGTTACATCATATGGCATATATACTGTGAATTCTCCTCAAGGAGCTACTACCCTGGCTGCTCCCATGCATTTCTGAATCATAGAATCATAGAATGGTTTAGGTTGGAAGGGACCTCAAGGATCATCCAGCTCCAACCCCCTGCCATAGGCAGGGACACCTCCCACTAGAGCAGGCTGCTCAAGGCCTCATCCAGCCTGGCCTT
>WAAF01016952.1:188196-215948 GCA_013400475.1 Tricholaema leucomelas
CAATATACAAGCAGATATTTACAGTATATACAGTTATAGACAGAAATATACAAGGTAAAAGGTAATACAGAAATGCAACAGCCCTCCCAGAAACCTGAGTCCCCAGGAGGGGCTCCCAACTACTCCTTCACCTTCCCCCTACCTCTCTCAACCTTATCCCAATCCCAAGGAAGAATGGAGGTTTGGCCAGGGGGTTAGGAAGCAAAGTGGATTAATCAGAGAGACAGCAGAGAAATGAAGGGTGAGGTTAGAGAGAGAGGTACAGCTCGAGTCTCCCCAGCAGGAGAAGTAGAGCCTTATCTATACTTTGATTCTTATATCTCTCAGCAAGCCTATGAGGGAAGAAGTAGACATCACTATTGGTTTCCTTCCACAGCCTGTAATCTAATTCTTCTCACCAAAACATTCTCTCTAGCTTCAAACTAGCACAACTCTCAAATGAAATGGGAGAAAAACTACAGAATTATATTTGGAGATAAATACAGAGATAGACATTACAAAGCAATTACTGCATCCCTGGCAAACCCCCTTGAATTTTCCCCCAGCCGAAGAACTAAACCTACACTCCCCAGTGCTCCAATCCTCCTCCCCCCAACAGTGCCTCTGCCATCCAAGAGGCCTAAACAAGCCTCTGGAGGCCCCAAAACAGGCCTATTCTTACATGTTCTTCCTGATAAAATGCCTCCAGACACAGGGCAGGAGGAGGAGGAAAGGAGAACGAGCTGGCTTTGTTGTGAGTTTATAAAGAGCAGAATTATGGGATTGAATAACAATCTTCTAGTCCCCAGAAAATTCTTTAACCCTATAGTGTCAACCTGGGACAAAGTTATACTTAAATATCACATTCTTAGAGTTCAAAGTTCCTTCTTTTTTATTTTTTTCTTTTTTTTTTTTTCTTTAATAATAAAACATTCTGTACTGTTGGGGTTTGCGCAGTGCTGAGTGCTATGGAGGCAGGGAATAATGTGTCCGAGTCAGGAATTTACATAAAAATAGAGTTATTTTATATTCCTGAAAAGCGCCCCCAAAACTAGGTACAGAAATTAATTTAGTTTTAATTAGCAGGTTCAGTTGGTTGAGAAGATCTACACGGATACCAGAGGTAGACTTGACTATTTTGGAAGTCATAATTGGAAAAGGCTTAAGCTATTAAGTATAGTGTCCCCCTTATTAATATAAGGCTGAGCCAAAGTTACTCACGGATGAGTCAGGCTGGCTTGAATGGAAGGGTGGTCCAAATGCTTGTCCCTTCGGGTCTTTCAGAAGCCTCTGAGGGTCCTTAAGAGCTATAAAGCTGCATAAAGGAGATGCTTAAGGTGAAGCCTTCCAAAGCAAGACAGCCCTGTCCCTCAGGAGCTTGTCTTCTGGAGCGCCAGGGGCTCCTTCTGCAGAAGCTATCCAGGCGGGGGAGAACTCCAAGGCAGGAACGAACTCCAAGGTGGGAACCCCAAGGTGAGAAGTCCCCCCAATATTTATACCCTTCCTAGACAAAGAGCTGAGTTACCACTTCCTAGGCGTGAAGAACACAGCCAATCCCCAGCTGATTCCAGCGTGGGCCCTGCGTGGGGTACCCCTCATGCCAGAAGGGTCCCTTGCTCCCCCCCTTCACGCCTGCAAGGCAGGGGGTGGGGAACAGGTCTTTTCACACCTTTTCCTCTCCCATTCGAACCACAAGGGGAGAGGAATTTTGGGGTATGCAGGACTCCAGGACCCTGAGTGATTTGAAATAAGAGAAGAAACACAGAAGGATGTGAGATAAGGAGTGCAGCTTCGAGGAAAACAACCTTGAAGAAGTTGGCAGAGAAGCTACAAAGTTAGCTGTGCAAGAGGATTAAGGGGGGCCGGCCAGTCAAATTTGTTCCTAGGGCATGTGGACAGCCCACACTCTGCTATGTAGCCTACCAGAATTATACACGATATATTAGCGCTCTGTATAAGCACTGCTTTGAGCTGCAATAAAGGTTTGACTTATGCATCATATTGGTGTCTTAGCACCATTCCAGTCCCTGCACCATCCAGGCAGCCCTGGCACTGTACTTCCCAAAATACCTTAAATTTCTAAGTAAACAAGAGAATAAAATTACTTCCTGACTGATCCCAAGCATTTTTCTTGACTTTGTTTTTGTTCAGCCATCACAGAAACAAGTACAGAAAACATTTTTTTCCTCACAAATCCATTTATTTTATTGCTTTATGCTTTCTTATTCCAACCTGATGCTGAAATTTTTTTTTTTTTTGATGCATCTCATTGTGGCATCACTTCCTTGGTGATGTAATAGTTTGATTTGCACAATACAGAACTAGCTACAAATGCTGTAGAGTCAGCTCTGCATAATCTCTGTATCTGCTTCTCTCTAAGATTTTTTTGAACTGCACATCTGCTGTTAACCTGTCTTATTTCCAAATTTTACCAACATCAATACTCAAAACTCACCAAGACATGAAGTATGGACTGCCCAGGGAGGTGGTGGAGTCCCCGTCCCTGGAGGTGTTCAGGAAAAGACTGGATGAGGCACTTAGTGCTATGGTCTAGTTGACTGGATAGGGCTGGGTGATAGGTTGGACTGGATGATCTTGGAGTGATCTTCCAACCTGGTTGATTTTATGATTCTATGAGGGTGATAGGTTGGACTGGATGATCTTGGAGTGATCTTCCAACCTGGTTGATTTTATGATTCTATGATTCTGAGTACATGTACAGAGGAAATGAATGTTTGTGTCTACATTTTAGGAATTCTATGTCTTTGTATTCTCAAGGCTCACACTTTCAGGAACAAAGGGAAGAACTATCTGCTGAATGTTTTCTTGGCTTTTGCCACCCACTTGATAACTCTTTCCCCCTCTGCTCTGATGAGACCCCACCTGGAGAACTGTGGCCAGTTCTGGAGCCCCTATTACAAAAAAGATGTGGACATACTGGAGCGTGTCCAGAGAAGGGTCACAATAATGCTCAGAGGGCTGGAGCAGCTCTGCTGTGAGGACAGACTGAAAGAGTTGGGGCTGTTCAGTCTGCAGAAGAGGAGGCTCCCGGTGACCTTCTTGTGGCCTTCCAATATCTGAAGGGGACTTACAAAAAAGATGGGGAGGGACTTTTTAGGCTAAGAGGGAGTGACAGGACTAGGGGGAATGGTGCAAAGCTGGAGGTGGGGAGATTCAAAGTGGATGTGAGAAGGAAATTCTTCATCATGAGAGTGGTGAGAGCCTGGAATGGGTTGCTGGGGGAGGTGGTTGAGGCCCCATCCTTGGAGGTGTTTAAGGCCAGGTTGGATGAGGCTCTGGCCAGCCTGATCTAGGATAGGGTGTCCCTGGGCATGGCAGGGGGGTTGGAACTAGATGATCCTTGTGGTCCCTTCCAATCCTGACTGATTCTATGATTCTTTGATTCTTTCATCTCTTTTATGAAGAAACTTAGCAACCACAACTAAGGCTGAATTTCTTGTTTGCTGGATTCCGTTCTCAGACGTAGACTCCTCAGACTAGATAGAAAAGGTGAAGAAAGACTGGAAGCAATCTGTCACCTGCACATTTCCAAAATCAGAATCACAGAATGGTTTGTTTTGGAAGGGCCCTTTAAAAATCATCTAGTCCAATCCCACTGCTGTGTGGGGGATTTGTTATTTCTTAAATGATTGCATAAATCAATCTTATATGCCAGAGATAACATAAAGCACAGGTAAAGACATCCAAATAGGACACTGCAGTTTCCTGGGCCAAGAGAGGACAAAAACAGCCTCTTGCTCAGAGGAATCAGAAGAGCTGTCAGATGTAGTAAGAAGAACAAAAAAAAACATTAAATTGCTCAGTCACCAATAAGAGACCAGAACTCACGGAAGTAATCAATTGGATTAGATATGAGTACTAAAGAACTAAGAAAACATCTCATGAAAAACTCATGATCTGTAAAGGGACCATACCTAAATTACAGTGCACAAAGATCTGAAGTCTTATGTCAGATACTTTGTCCATAGCATAAAAGGAAGAGGCGTTGTGCTCCAAGGCACAGAAAGAACAGCAGAGCTCAATATCCTCTTGCTGGAGCTCCAACAATGGGAAGGTTACCCCAAGAAATACTAAGTCTTTGAACCATGTCCATTAATCATTGGCATTTTGAGAAGTCCTGTGCCAAACGTGGAAGTGGCAAGTTGGGGTGTTCTCCTGTCAATTCAATGCATGCAATTGCTCTGTATGTTGTACTGTAGGATGTGAATTATTTCAGACCTCTGTTTTCTTTATTCTGGCACTACTGTTCAAAATGGTCATCAAGACATTCCACTCACTTCAGCACCAAAGGTGCAAACCATATTAGAGAGTGCATTGTAGGCAAGCAGCATTAGCCTTTCTGATTAAGGGTTCTTCTGAAATTACTTTGTCTTTATGGTAATGATTAACACTGTTCCTGAATGCACTGGAAAATGTTGCTGCGTAGAAGACTTTGAACGAGAACATTCTGTGGACAAACTCTTGTAGAGTGATGAGCTCCTTGCTACCATGCCATTATGAATTAGAGTGATGTTCATTAAATTCACTGGCCTGTCAGATTTGGTCAAAGCATCCAGACTCCTCATTAGCTGATATTACCTAAAGCTCTGGGTATGCCCTTGCCAGCTACTCTGCTCTTGAATAGGTATCCCTGACAACAAAAAGATTCTTGTGTTTTTGTTTCCAATGTCTTCCAGTGGCAATTCAGAAGTTAGTCATTTTTTCCTAACATTTCCAGGAGAGCCAGAGTGACTAAGCTGAAGAAAGAAGCGCTCTTTACATCTTCACATCAGTCTCTGGATGAATACTAAAACCACTTGCATTCTTTAGCATTTTTACAGTCAGCTGACCACGGGTGACTAACTGCCTGTAAATGCAGAAGGCAGTTTTAAGACAATGTTTCCATGTCTTCTCTGAGGTATGTGTAGTGGCTTCTTGCTGAAACTGATGAGATACTGAGAAAGCTTAAATATCATTGCCCTGTCAAACCAAGTGTTGTGGAGGGCCCATAGGCCCAAGGGCAGACTTGTATATGCCTTGCCCTGCCTGGACATGTTTTTTCTGTTTATAGTCAGGGGTGAGCACATGGCCAGCACAGAGGGGCACAACGGGCCTGGTGCCGTGGAGTCTGGCCTGCCCAGGCTTTAGGTTGTGTAAGCCCCCACATGCTCAGCTCACGCTTGCCAGGTGCTAGGCCCATGTGAGCCCCATGTTTGGGAAGTCCAGGCCTGTGGCTCCTTGCCTATTATGGCAGGGTTGGCTGACTACTAACCTGACTGGGCATCGTTTGGCCAATGAGACCATTGATCTCGGCCCACAGTTAATACATAGACATGCACAGGCTCACATGTAGGGGTTGGTCTCTTCTCCCAAGCAACCAGCAACAGAACGAGAGGACAGAATCTCAAGTTGTGCTGGGGGAGGTATAGGCTGGATGTTAGGAGGAAGTTCTTGACAGAGAAAGTTATTGGCATTGGAATGGGCTTCCCAGGGAGGTAGTGGAGTTGCTATCCCTGGAGGTGCTCAAGCAAAAACTGGATGAGGCACTTAGTGCCATGGTCTAGTTGATTGGCTAAGGCTGGGTGCTAGGCTGGACTGGATGATCTTGGAGGTCTTTTCCAGCCTTGTTGATTCTAAGATGAGCTATTTGACATGAACAGTGCACTACATAGTTAATGCTCAACAGCATCCCTAAGTGATGTAATCACAGAGATTCCAGTTCTACAAAATTTCACACCAAGACACACAGCACAAGTTAGCTCTTGATTTCAGATGAGGAGTTATAAAATGATTTTAATACATATTACTCCCAAAGGAAAAGTAATTTTAATTAATGAGTGGGCTTGAGGGAAAGATGAAGTACAAGTAGCATGTTACAAGAGCAACTCAAATCTTGATAGCTCAGGTCTTGAATGTCTTCAAGAAAACATTTATGCAAAGGCAAGTGTTCTTCTCTACTGCTGAGTTGGTGTTATTGCTTAACTGTTTTCATAATGTCTGTTCAGAGGAGCTGATGAAGAATATATCAGAAATGTTTTCCTATGTTGGAAAAGATACTTTCATATCTTTTTCCACTGTTCATAAGAAGTTCTGTAAGAAGGAATCCTAAATCCAGAATATTAATGTCGCAATATTTAATGTACTGACTTTTGAGTTAGAATATACAACCACATTGTTCACCAGATTTGGAGCAAAGGCTTGAGTCTAGGTGTCTCACAGTGGTACAAGAGGACACCTCTGAATCAATGCGTGTTCTAGATTGTGTTGTTGGTTTTTATACTGACCTCTGTTTTGTGGGGCCATTGGGTGATGAATGGTTGCATGAAGCCTGTTATTGCTGCATAACAGAATTCCAGAATTGTAGAGGGGAGAATCTCAGAAGTCCTCTCAGAAGTCCTTTACTATAGCATTGTACAATCCCAGCATTAGTGTCTGTAACAGTATCTCAGAGCATCCCCTACATAAGTAATCCCAGAAGCCCTTAACCGAAGAAGTAGTTGACAGGAGTAGAACTACCTAAACTACCTAATTGAAACAACTACCTGAGGGGTGGTTGTAGCCAGGAGGAGGTTGCTCTCTTCTTTCAGGCAGCCAGTGCCAGAACAAGAGGACACAGCCTCAGGCTGCGCCAGGGGAAGTTTAGGCTCGAGGTGAGGAGAAAGTTCTTCACTGAGAGAGTCATTGACTACTGGAATGGGCTGCCCAGGGAGGTGGTGGAGTCGCCGTCCCTGGAGCTGTTCAAGGCAGGATTGGACGTGGCACTTGGTGCCATGGTCTAGCCTTGAGCTCTGTGGTGAAGGGTTGGACTTGATGATCTGTGAGGTCTCTTCCAACCATGATGATACTATGATACTATGATACTACAATGATACTATGAAACCCTACTCTCCCATTATGTCTCTACTGCCTGAACTAGTTAAATACTTTCTTACATTTGCGCTAACTCATCTAACCAATAGAATCCAGCCACATAAACAAACTAAAAATATTCTCCTATAAAAGATCTCAGCACATCCAAAGGTCCAGCTCGTGCAGGAGGTTTTTCTTGGCTTATATATGAAAACAAGTTTGCAGCTTGTAGTTGGTCAGCTAGGGAATCATGCACTCTGCCCCTGTCCCTGAAGCTCTTATTTACAGTACAGCAGCTGCAACAGTTTGTTTGTTTGTTTCTGTTATTTCTTCTCACACCATCTGAAGAATCTGCTTTTTTCTCCAAAGCAGAACAAAAACTTGAAAATTGGATATGTCCTAGTCAGCACTCCTGTCCATCTATTAAATATTGTCCTGATTCTGGTGAAGGATTTTCCTTCTGATTTCTGTCTGTGATGATCTAAGCAAAGGGAGTTGGAATTTAGAGCAGTGCTGCCCTGTTTTTTCCAACAGTTCTAACTCCACAGTAGTAAAGAAAAAATAATTTGATATATACTTTTATTCCTGAAGGGAGGCTGTAGCCAGGTGGGGGTTGGTCTCTTCTCCCAGGCAACCAGCAACAGATCAGGGGGACACAGTCTCAAGTTGTGCCAGGGGAGGTCTAGGCTGGATTTTAGGAGGAAGTTCTTCCCAGAGAGAGTGATTGGCATTGGAATGGGCTGCCCAGGGAGGTGTTGGAGTCACCATCCCTGGAGGTGTTCAAGAAAAGCCTGGATGAGGCACTTAGTGCCATGGTCTGGTTGATTGTCTAGGGCTG
Organism: Tricholaema leucomelas; assembly: GCA_013400475.1. NCBI lineage: Eukaryota > Metazoa > Chordata > Aves > Piciformes > Lybiidae > Tricholaema lacrymosa > Tricholaema leucomelas. The sequence goes on from WAAF01016952.1 coordinate 195,863, forward strand.
TGTGCCAGGNACATACCTGCAGACCACTACAGAAGAAAATCTGTCTTAAAGGCAGAGGATCCACCTGGACCAAAGGAGGTAGGTGTTTGGAGTTCATGCAAGTAGAGAAGAAATTTAAACTCAGACCTTTTATGTCAATAATAATTCTCTGCACTGCTGCATCACTGGGAGAGGAGCAAGAACAGCTTCTGCAAGCTCCTCCTCATGAGGAGCTGGAAGTTCTTTACAGTGAGGGTGGTAAGACACTGGCACAGGTTGCCCAGGGAGGTTGTGGATGCTTCCTCCCTGGAGGCATTTAAGGCCAGGCTGGATGAGGCCTTGAGCAGCCTGCTCTAGTGGGATGTGTCCCTGCCTATGGCAGGGGTTGGAGCTGGATGATCCTTGAGGTCCCTTCCAACCTAAACCATTCTATGATTCTATGATTCTATGAAGTAACATTTAACTAATGAATTAATTAGTGCACGACTGTTTCTTTTTAGGAAAGCCTACTTGCAAGAGAGACTTCAAGGTGAAGAATTACTGAAACAGGAGAAGCTGCTCCCTGGTAGTGGCAAAGCAGCACTAAAGCTCCTGAGATGGCAGTGTGCGATTTAAATCTGGCTGTGTCCTCAGTGAATTATTTTGGTTGTCTCAGAAAATTCCCTGCTCTGATATCCTTAATACGTCTTGAATATTTCCAGAGGGGAACACAACTCTCAAATTCAGCTCAGATGCTAGTGCTACTTTTGCTTCAAAACTCCATTTTTTAAGTTCAGACTAAAGCATAAATTACTTCAAAATAAGAACTGATTCTAATGCAGTCTGCGGGAAGCGCCCACAAAAGATACCTAGAAACTTCTATTACATCCCAGACTGCCAATATGAACCTGAGACATTTAAAAATCAGTTTCTCATTCAAAGATCTTGATAGCTGATACATTTCTCAGAAGTGCTGACTGCAAGTCACTTCAATATGAGAAAAAAGCTTTGATGTTTAGGCGGACCATCTCGGAAAACTTTTTGAAGGGAAAATTGAGCCTTTGCAAGTATTTCCCATGAATTCACACAAACATTCTTTGCATTTCTAGATTTTTTTGTAAGGTCAAAGTGGGATTAAGCTCCTCAAAAAGGCGCAATTACTTATGAATCAGAGACAGAAAGCAGCTAGTAACAGCTCAAATAATAGGTAATTTCTTCTGGAGAAGATAGAATACTCATTCTCATATACACAAATAAATTGCATGAGTGCTCATATAGCCTATGAAAAATTGATTCAGTAGTGACAATGTAATACATTTTTTGTTATTTAATCTTGCTACTGCTCCTAAATGATATAAAATTAAGTGTTTACTGAGTATTTTCCTCTTTCTTTGAATTCATTCAATGGTATTATCATGGTGTATATCAAAGGAATTCATCTAAATGAAATACATAAGTCAGCATTTAGTTTGACAAATGTCAGGTTTATTTTCATATCTTTTATCCTAGTTTGAATGGATCTTTAAATATGAAAGCAAATCCCTTATTCTTCATACACAATAGTTTGAGTTTCTATTTCTGCTTACCATCAACATTCCTCAAACCTGTCATTCTTGGAATAGTGTTTTTTAAGAATCCCTTGTAGTCAGCATTTAATGGGTATTTCTACATACATATGCATACACACACACACACATATATACACACGTATGTATAGATATATATATTGAAAATCACTTTATATAACTTCAAATATTCAGTTTGGTAATATCATAGTATCATAGTGTCATCAGGGTTGGTCTAACCAGTGCAGAGTACAGGGGCAGAATGACCTCCCTGCTCCTGCTGGCCACACCATTCCTGATGCAGGCCAGGATGCCATTGGCTCTCTTGGCCACCTGGGCACACTGCTGGCTCATGTTCAGGTGGGTATCCATCAGCACCCCCAGATCCCTTTCTGTTTGGCTGCTCTCCAGCCACTCCAACCCCAGCCTGTATCTCTGCACGGGGTTGTTGTGGCCAAAGTGCAGCACCCAGCACTTATTGAGACTCTTACCCCGTGAGTACCCTGGCTCTCTTTACTCAAGTTTGTGAAAGTTTGTGCTTAACCTTTCAGCGGCAGTTTGGGCTGCAAGACTCTCCAGTTACAAACGTTACCTGAAGACTTTTCCTATATCGTTTAATTTGACTGTATAGATACACTGCAAAATGGTTTTACCAACCGCATAATAGAATCCATCTGTGTTGTAAATACGTTTGGGAAAATTTCCTTTGTATAATTAATAAAGTATTTATTAAATTTACATCAGCCTCATTGCAATTTACAATTCCTCCTAACCAGATTCAAACCCCTTCTTGACAATCATTGGACAAAATGTCCATTGTCTAACATTTTCATGCCAGCTTGCAGAGAAGGACCAACACAACAAGGGAAAACAAGTACTTTCCACAAAAGAGGCTGCCTGTGCACATAGTCTGTAGCTACTTTGGAAAGGTGTTTTCATTATACATCTCTGCAGCTCCCTTCATACTTTACTCTGCTAAAATGAAATAATGGAGACCAGAATAAATCAATAGGCTGTTCTGTTGTTTGTTGTATTGGCTTTTTTTTTTCCAAGCAAAGTGAAATTAAAGTGAAATAGCTTTGCCTTTAGATAACTAAGAGCGTGAAATGACACAAAATCTAGATAGCAACTGCCCAAGCACACTTGCTGATTTATTCTAATCTGGATAGAAAAACCCCTCTTAAAAATCATTTATAAACAAGAACTGTGATGTTAGAAACAGAGGTAATTGTCTCAATGTTGACAGGTAGCCTTTCTTGTTTACTTTTCCTGTGCTTTCAACAGGAAAGGGTAATGCATGGATTCTATCTTGTTCTTTTCTGACTACCCCAGAAAGAAGCTGGGATTAAGACCTTTGGAGAGAAAATCTATCAGAAATTCAGTGTACAGCTTGCATGAGATAATGCAGGAGTTTGGACTGTTCCTTTCATTTCATCCAGAATCTTTCACAAAGTAACATAAAACCAAATCAATCAAATGTCTAAAATATACATGTTGTAAAGAAGAAAAATGAATCTAGATATTAGAGCTGACCAGAAATATTTAATTGAGATTCCAGTTTGTTTCAGAGATTCAAATATTTAAAAGAAATGGAGAACCTTTTCCCTCTGTTTAGTAACAAAGATATGCCGATATTGCTTCCTCTTAACCTTCAATTTGGATTTGTTGTCTTTTTAGGGGTGTGATGGTTTGGGAGTTACCCACTCCCCCTGTGCTAGTTTGAGCCTAGCTGGCATGTTTTGGTGAGAAGAACTAGATGATAGGCTGTAAAATGAAAACAGTGGTGAGGTCTACTTCCCTCACAGTCTTGCTGGGATGTGTAAAGAAGGAAGGCAAAACAAAGATTACTGCACTTGCTTCTTCTCTTCGCTGGGGAGCTTTGCCTGCTGGGGAGAAGCTGAGGCTGCTGGCTGGACTCCATCTTGCTTTCTAACCTCACCCTCCTTTGCTTGGCTGCTTCACCTTGCTTTTTTAATCCCTCTGGCTGAACCTCCATTCTTCCTTGGGATTGGGGTAAGGTTGAGAGGGGTAGGGGGAAGGTGAGGGGTGGTTGAGAGCCCCTCCTGGGGACTCAGGTTTCTAGGAGAGGAATTGTGTTTGTATTACCTTTTTTACCTTGTGTATTTCTGTACATAACTGTATATACTGTAAATATCTGCTTGTAAATTGTGCCAGCTGTAAATATAAGCTTCATTCAAATTTCCAGAGCCGACTGAGTCTAGTCTGGGTGATTTCTAAAAGTGGGGGGGGGGCGGGGGGACACCCAAACCATCACACCCCCAACAGTGAATTCACCTAGACTAGACTTAGCCGGCTGGAAGTTAAAGAATGAAGCTATATTTAAAGCTTAGCACAAATTACAAGCATATATACACAATATACACAAATATTTACAGTTATATACAAGGTAAAAATAATATAGAAAAACAAAATCCCTCCCAAAACAATCAGACTGCCAGGAGGCTCCCGACCCAAACCTCTTTGCCCCTCCTCTCTTTTTCCCTCTCTTCTTAATTAACCAGATCAGTCCCCATATATCTCACATGANAGTGAATTCACCTAGACTAGACTTAGCCGGCTGGAAGTTAAAGAATGAAGCTATATTTAAAGCTTAGCACAAATTACAAGCATATATACACAATATACACAAATATTTACAGTTATATACAAGGTAAAAATAATATAGAAAAACAAAATCCCTCCCAAAACAATCAGACTGCCAGGAGGCTCCCGACCCAAACCTCTTTGCCCCTCCTCTCTTTTTCCCTCTCTTCTTAATTAACCAGATCAGTCCCCATATATCTCACATGATAAAATCTGGAGAGATCTGAGGTGAGATGTCAACAAGGAGGTTACAGGAAAAAGGGTTAGGTCAGATTAAAGAGTCAAGGAAGATACAGCCACACAGACCACCAGAGAGAAGGAACAGAATTGAGAGCTGAGTTGTGAGAAGTGAGTACCTTATCTATATTTTGACCAGTTGTGTTTCTCAGCAGAAGAATGAGTGATGTTGGGTACTGATGGTTTTTTTTTTCCCTTTCTTCTCATAGCTACGGGTTTAATTTCTCTCAGCAAAGTATTCCAATTAGCCTCAAACCAACACAATAGGCAGAATATACACAAAGAATAAGTTATTACTTAGTATGCTAGTTTGAGTCTAGTTAGAATGTTTTGGTGAGTATTAGATCACAGGCTATGGAGGAAAAACAATGATGATGTCTAGTTCACTCGTAGGCTTGCTGAGAGGTATAAGAACAAGAATCTAAACAGATAAGGGAGTTGCTTCTTCTGCTGAGCAGCTTGGAGCTGCATTTTTTTTTCTCTCTAGCCTCTCTGCTGTCTCTCTGATTAATCCACTGTGCTGCCTAACCTATTCTTATCACTGCTGCTGTGGATCTCTTTCCCCACCATCACCCTGTTTGTGGTAAGAGATGGCTCTGATGAGGGAGGAAAATCCCTGTGCAGACACTTCTGAAATAAGTTTCCTATGTTCTGGGTTAGTTTTGGCTTTCCCCTCTCCTTTGCCTCCCATCTGGCAGAGACAGGCACAATCTGTCCTCCCTCACCCAGTGACAAGAGGTACTCCACGGCATGCTTGCCAGACATCAAGCCTTCCTCTCTCATTAGTTATAGCCAGGGTGTGGAAGCATGAGCTGAAATGGAGTCTCCCTGACCTTCACTGTCTTCGTGAAGGCACTGAGGGTTACAAAACTCAGTCTTCAGAGAAAAGCTTTGAGAAGTAATGGAGACTATACACAACTCACAGAAGTGTTGGAGTCCTCTTGTTATTTGAGACAGTATGGGAGTATTGATCTCAGGAATCTGATCCCACAGCAGGCTGAGAAGATGACAGATGCTGATGATTCAGACAGAAATCAAACGTTTGTCTGCCTTCTTTCCTCTATCTAGTGTCAACCTACATATAAATTCCTTTTCAAATATCACTAAAGATTATATATAGAATAATTCAGGGTAAGCATCTTTGTGTAACACAAGCTTCACAAGTGATTACATATTGTCCATCCCTGATTCATAGAAAGAATCTGTAAGTTCATATACCAAACAACATGTGAAACCAACCTGCATATGTCACATCATGAAAACAGTGTTAAACTGATTTTCATCCACTTTTGACACACATTAAAGTGGGAAAATAAACAAATGTTTAGTACTATATGACAAAAATTTAAATAACACTGAGAAGAAAATAATTTAGAAGCAGTTATCAGACAACAGTGAAAATTATGTCGTGACTATCTAGTGGCAAACACAACCAAGGGATATAAAAAGATGGTTCTGACAAGGAAAATCACTCAAGCTACCTGCATTTTGTAATTGTATATTCAAGTTCACAGAGAGAACAACAACAACAACAAAATACTTGTGTAATAAAAAAAATATACTATAGAGTAAGAAAAAAAGACAAACTCATTTCTCAAAGCTCCGGCAAAAAGACATGTTTAAATATATTCAAATTAAATCAACTGTAGTGCTTCTTACTTAATGTGGTGTGCAAAAATGTAAGCTGATACAGTTGTAAATGCTATCACTGTGTCCTTAACTTGATTACAGTGGATTGAATATTTATGTGGGGCAGCCAAACTTTGTTTATTTCTTTGAAATTGAATTCAGAGTATATCTATTTGAACCAGGTCTTAGTGGATTTACAGAGTTTTAAATCAAAGATAAGCATTTACAACACCATCTAGACTATGTAGACAGTCTTATAGCAACCAATATAACATGAGCAAATCTTTATTTTATTCTACTTAGATATCTATTGTCACACAAAAATTGTGAGGCAGTATCTGTTAGATCCCAGGTAGTATATTTGAAAGCAGAAAATATTCCATTTTGTGGTGCACTCCTGTCTCAGAGTTACTTTTTATTTGTATAGCTGTTTCCTAGTGAAGTGAAATAATAGAGTATAATTAGTTCTTGAAGAAGTATCAGTATAATTAAAGTCTTTCCTGTGAGGTAAATACTTCTGAGGCATACCTTATCTCAGAACATGTTCATATGTAGGACATAGGTTTCATAGAATCACAGAATTAACCAGGTTGTAAAAGATCTTCTAGATCATTGAGTCCAGTCTATCACCTGCCAACTTCTAGTTAACTAAACCATGGCACTAAGTGCCTCATGCAGTCTCCTTTTAAACACCTCCAGGGATGGTGACTCTACCACCTCCCTGAACAGCCCATTCCAATGGGTAATCACTCTTTCTGTTAAGAACCTCCTATAATCCAGCCTAAACCTGCCCTGGCACAGCTTGATACTGTCATCTTATTCTGTCAGTAGTTGTCTGGGAGAAGAGACTGATCCTCCCCTGGCTACATCCTCCATCCAGGTAGAGAGCAATAAAGTCTTCCCTGAGCCTCCTCTTCTCCAGGCTAAACAACCCCAGATCACTCAGCCTCTCCTGATTTGTTAATATATACAGTATGTCTCCTTTTTGATAACTGATAATAACTTACACATACATACACCTTTCCTTATAATATTTCACTGTACTAGAATGTGGATCTAGTGGTCAGTGTTTGGCCACAAGTGTGTATTTTCTTTAAATGGATATATAATATTGTATCTAGTCAGTGCTGCTTGTAAGTGGTGTTAAAATTAGACATTATTTTATCAGGAAATAACTTACCTGCTAAGTAAGAGAAAGGTTTGTCACAGAGAGAGTTATTTGCCATTGGAATGGGCTGCCCAGGAAGGTGGTGGAGTCACCATCCTTGGAGGTGTTCAAGAAAAGACTGGATGGGGCACTTAGTGCCATGGTTTGGTTGACTGGCTAGGGCTGGGTGCTAGGTTGGACTGGATGATCTTGGAGGTCTCTTCCAACCTGGTTGATTTTATGATTCTATGATTCTACTTGCTGTCTGGAATTTAAGTGTTAGTACTATTTTAACAAGATGACTTTTTGTTTTGTTGGTTGGTTGGGGTTGGTTTTGTTTTGTTATCTGACTGGAAATAATCAACAGGACACAGGAGGATACAGCTTGGCATACGATTCATACTATAACTTTGAAAAGATGTAAAAAAGGTGCAGTTCAATACAAAGTTTAAGTCCTTCTGAGAACCCCTTCCACGAGTCTTCTGATGCTCAGAAGATCAGTCTTAGAGCTTCACTTCAAAATCTACAGGCCACTTGAAAAGATGAGTCCCATTCTGTTAGGTAGTAGGATGCCAACACCATACAAGTTAACAAACCATTTCATAACACAGGATGTTAAAAATAATACTCCAGCAGACATTTCTCACCCAGAAAAACCCATGGAAAAAACAAGACTCTATGCCACATAAAGGGAAGATAGACAAAGCCTTGTCAACTTAGTTTGTATCATTCAGAGAAACAGGATATCAGTCTTTTTGATAAAGATTGTTCCTGAGTAAGGAACTTTAGTGAACAATTAATATTTTGGTTTGAAAATCTCCAAGTCATATACTGTGCAAGGTACGGCTTACTTAATCTCCAAGTTAATTCATGGGTGTGATCAGGAGGACCAAAGTGTGCTAGTTTGAGCCTAGCTAGAATGTTTTGGTGAGAAGAACTAGATCATAGGCTGTAAAATGAAAACAATGGTCACGTCTACTTTGCTCACAGTCTTGCTGAGATGTGTAGAAAGGAAAAGCAAAACATTAGATAAAGTCATTTCACTTGCTCACTTCGCTCTGGGCTTTGCTCTGGGCTTTTCACCTGCTGGGGAGCTGAGGCTGCTGGCTGAACTCCATCTTGCTTTCTAACCTCACCCTCCATTTGCTTTTTTGGTTGATTCAGCTTTGCTTCTTAATCCCCCTGGCCGAGCCTCCATTCTTCCTTGGGACTGAGGTAAGGTTGAGAGGGGTAGGGAGAAGGTGAGGGGTGGTTGAGAGCCCCTCCTGGGGACTCAGGTTTCTGGGAGGGGAGTTGTGTCTGTGTTACCTTTTACCTTGTCTATTTCTGTCTATAACTGTATGTACTGTAAATATCTGCTTGTAAATTGTGCCAGCTGTAAATATAAGCTTCATTCATATTTCCAGAGCTGGCTGAGTCTAATCTGGGTGATTTCTAAAGTGTGGGGGGCGGGGGACACCCAAACCACCACACCAAAGGTACCTTGATAGGTAGGAGCTTACAGCTGTAGGGAGCTTGCCATGGATCTGCACTTTAACTTTCCCATTCTGGTGAAGTGATCCCACTGCAGAATATCTCTAGTAAGTCACTAAATAGTGACTTGCTTTGGCTTTTGTTTACCTATATGCAAAATAAGCTCAGTAATAGATACATCTTGAATATTTTATCTTGCCTTGCGGTGTAACTTTTTAGTCTACAAGCTCTGTGGATATATATTAAAAAGAGTACTCTGAGGAAAACAGATAAAAAGTGTCAGAGACTGGAATAACACATTATTTCTGCTGCTTTTTTTTCTCCCTTTAACCTTGTGGAATTTCTCATTCTCTATCTCTACATTTATATAGAAGGAATGAGTCTTGGCATAATTGTGAATGGGATCAGTCCTGAGAAATCTGGAACCTGGGATGGTCAGTGAGAATCAGAAGGGCAAAGAATTTGCTACTGGTTTTAAAATTCCTGGTAACTTCCTGAGCCTGGGAAGCTCAAAAACTTCCTGAGTGTAATGGAGGAGTAATTAATTAATGTGAGAAGGTATGATTTCAAAATTAATGTTGTTTATTGATTTTGATATTCAGGACTCTCACCCCCCCCCCCAATTATTTTAATAATAATAACAGGTTCTTTGCAACAGTCATGAAAAAGCATTACATAAAAGATAAACTAGATCTAGAATAAATAACTAGCCATAATACAACATTTAAACTCAACTGAACTGAAACAGAAGGTTCTTGTGGTCAATTATACTGCTTGTCCACTAGATGGACTCAAGCAGCTCCTTTCTGCTTTTGGCAGAAGGCAATTGGTGACTTACAAGAGGTTTTGAGTATTTACTCACAAAATTATTTCCTGACTTGTGGCTAGCTACAGTTTCAGACAGTACCCCAAACACTTTCAGGGAATTCTGTCGATGTCTTGTCAGCTGATGAGGCTTTTAATTCTTCCCAGGCTTTACAGGCTGCTGGGGAAAGAGGCAGGCAATCTCTGACCTGGCCTTCATTCCTTTGGACGATCTGTGTGTCTCTTCCATCTTGGCAGGAGGCTTTCAGGTGTAGGCAGGACGTCTTGGCAGATGTGCAGTCTTAGCACAGATGTCACACTGGCTATACAGGCCTATTGTGTGAAGGTGTTTAAAGCCTGTTCCTGGTAAACTTGAAGCAATCTCCAGACAAAGTAGTCCAAAGCATGGGGCTTGTTATTCAGCAGAGCTAACTCATAGTGCAGCGAGGCATAATGCTGTAGAGCATGGAAGGATGCACATTGAGGCAATAACAGAATCACTGCCAGAAGCAGGGAGAGCACAATAAGACAGGAACAATGGTGGTGGCAGTAGCAAGCAAGCAAGCACAAATATAATGGCAGAGCAAGTTGTGTTTACCTGCTCATCTCTTTTCATCAATGTAGCCCAAGACCTAATGGGCCTTTGGACACAGATCAGCCAATCAGAATAGCAATTACGCAAGCTTAACCATATTAGGTGAAACCATAGGCTTACTTCACCCAAATTTGGGAAGAACATAGGCCTTGCACAAGACGAGCAGAAGCTGAGCATATGCACCTTGTTTACCACAGGATGTAAACAGGAGCAAAACAAATGTGGGCAAGCCAGGGTCCTTAGACTCAGTGGCTCCAGATTCTTTGTACGCTTTCCCATGGTTTCTTCTCCCCACAACAGAAGGAGAGTGAGCAGACATACATGTATGGGCAGGCCAGGACATATATAAGCCTACTTTGGCTTATTCAGGCCTACCAAGACACTGAGGACTAATTTCATTTAAACAAGCCAAAAAAACCCATAAACTGTTACATAAAGGAAAACTGCATTTTGGTGCATTTCAGTAAAAGTTTGAAGTTGTAGGAATGAGTTTGCAATATTTTGAGCAACACCTTATTTACAGGGAAAACATACCACTAGAAAAAACTGTTAAAAATTAACAGGGAGATTGGCAGGTCCACCTGCTTGCTTCATCAAAGTTCTGTCTTTATAGGTTACTAAGTGGTGAGGGGGTGACACAGATTGTAGTGTTCTGTATAAAGGCATAGAACTATTCTTAGGGTGAAAAACTTACATAAGAAATAGGGACATGAAAGACCATGTAATATAAGCTCAGGGAGGAAAAAAAGGCAATTTTAATGCAATAATATTGTGGCAATTTTTGGCTGAAGTGAAGGAAAGCTTTGCTACTGATTGCAGTGGAATATTTTTTGGATGTTTGCTACAGTAACTGTGACTTAATAGCAAACTACATTTGAAAAACTCTCTGATTATGCAAAACATAGTGGCTTCTGTGAACTGAGAGTTAGAAAAGCAACTAGAAGGTTTCCAGGAGATATTTCAGACAGTCAAATACCTTTCCTTTATGTGGATGATGCCTCTTTTTGATGTGTGACTTTTTCAAGTATGGAGATTGTAATGATTCACTTAGGTGAATCATAGAATCGTAGAAGGGTTTAGGTTGGAAGGGACCTCAAGGATCATCCAGTTCCAACCCCCTGCCATAGGCAGGGACACCTCCCACTAGAGCAGGCTGCTCAAGGTCTCATCCAACCTGGCCTTGAACTTCTCCTCCAGGGAGGGAGCATCCACAACCTCCCTGGGCAACCTGTGCCAGGGTCTTACCACCCTCACTGCAAAGAACCCTTTCCTAACATCTACTTTGAATTTCCCCTCTTCCACCCATTACTCCTTGTGCTGTCATTACAAGACCTTGTAATGTCCTTCCACAGCTTTCCTGTAGGCTCCCTTCAGATACTAGAAGGCTACTACAAGGTCTCCTCCTTCAGATACTGCAAAGCTACTACAAGGCCTCCTCAAAGCTTTCTCTTCTCTAGGCTGCAGAGCTCCAGCTCTCGTAGTCTGTCCTCATAGCAGAGGTGCTCCAGCCCTCTGATCATCCTCATGGCTCACCTCTGGACTCACTCCAACAGTTCCATGTCCTTCTTGTGTTGGGGGCTCCAGAACTGCACACAGTACTCCAGGTGGGGTCTGAGGACAGCAGAGTAAAGAGGCAAAATCCCCTCCCTTGCCCTGCTGGCCACACTGCTCTTGCTTGCAGCCCAGCACAGGGTTGCTGTCTGGGCTGCACATGAACCCTGCTGGCTCATGTTGAGCTTTCCAATAACCCAGACCCTCAGGTCCTTCTCCTCAGGGCTGTTCTCAGCCATTCCCCACCCAGCTTATATATGTGCTTGAGATTGTGCTGACCCAGGTGCAGGACCTTACATGTGGCCTTTTTGAATTTCATGAGGTTGACCTGGGCCACCTCTCCAGCCTGTCCAGCTCCCTCTGGATGACATCCCTGCCCTCTAGCAAGTCGACTCTGCCACACAGCTTGGTGTCATCTGCAAACTTGCTGAAGGTGCACTCAATTCCTCTGCCCAATGAGGAAATTAATCTGGGCAACCATGCAGATTGTTTAGATATGTTGATGTGGGAATTTTATAATCACTGTTTATTTTCTGGGGTACCCTTTTGAATAAATACAGAAGGCTAAATTTAGTGTCAGTGATGGAATTGAGTAAGTAGCATATTCACAAGAACCAAAACTAAGTACTATAAGCACAGAAAGGATAAAGATTTTTTACTAATTTACTAGACTCAGCAGCTTGTTGCTGAGATAATTAATTTTGTTTCAATGCCTTTGGCAATTTGGAGGCTATTTTATATATTGTTTTGATCATTATTTTATTAACTATTTCTCTGTGTAGCTGTCTGATGCAGGAAGTTACGAAGAAACAGTGACATTGTAAAAGAAGTTCTAGAGAGTACAATGACAGGACTGCTAATAGCTCCAGAATAGCAGATGTGTATGTTCATGCCCAAGGGTTTTGATCTAGATTCCAGGGGTGATGTAGTGAAATTAAATTGACAGTAAAGTTTGACTGATCTGCTCAGTTATCCAATAGGTCAGCGTATGCAAATTCTAGTAGGTAAAGTCATCCTGCGAGTTGAAAAGGAATTGTAATGCTACATCAGGAGTGCAAAAACACAGTCAAAAGTAAAGGGATTTCTGTATATAAGACTTCTCTTGCCAACTGTTTCTGTTTGGAAATTGTACACTTTTGTACAGTACTTTCTGCATGCCTTATAAAGACTTCAAAATGTGAAGTTCAAATTTTAGCTGCTTTCCTCATGCCAGTAGCCTACCTGGTTCTCTAGGGGCTACATATGTAAGTAAGCAATATGGAGTCAGGCCTTGAGCATGAAAGTACACAGACCACCTTTAACTCACCATAGAGGTGAAGGTGCACTTACACTTAAGGGGCGAAGACAATAGATGTTTAGTCTTACAGAACTCCTTTACTGTTCTGTACTCCACTAAGAACTTGGTCAGAGTTTGCTCGTGGTAGCAGGATTGCATTTGATCATAGAATCATAGAATCAACCAGGATGGAAGAGACCCCCAGGATCATCCAGTCCAAGCCTATGAGTGAAGTAGACATCATCATTGTTTCCTTTGCACAGCCTATAATCTAGTTCTTCTCACCAAAACATCCCAGCTAGGCTCAAACTAGCACAGATGTGTAACTGAATAAGTCAAACAAGCTCAATTATCTCATCAAAATATGTTGCTATCTAGACTTTAAGATAGCTATTTAGAAGAAAGCATATTTAAGCATCCAGGTTGTAGATTATTAATTCAGCATGAGGGTCAATTATCTTACTAAAGACTAAAGCTTTCATAGTATGTTGTGATTTTACTTTCCAATAGGTTATTGTGAAATTGCCTGTGAGCAAACATAATCAATTTGCAGCTTCTAAGCAACGTTTACTTTGTACTGAAGCTTACAAACAACTTCTGGAAATTCACCAGTGCAAACAGAACAGTAACAAGCAGAAGAATGAAGATCCTATTGTTCAGAGGTGGGTGAAAGAATGAGACTTGGTGTAAGACATCTGTAGAAGATTTTGCAAGTGCTATTATATGCTATCCTGTAATGTTTTCACTCCCACAAAGAGGAGGAATTGAATTTATCACTGCCTAACCCATAAATAAGTGTCAAAAGTTTTATGAAAAGAAGAAGTAATAATTCCCAAATTTGGAACTCAGCATCAGCCTGTGTATTCAGGAAAGACTGAAAGAGTTGGGGCTGTTCAGTCTGTGGAAGAGGAGGCTCCCAGGTGACCTTATTGTGGCCTTTCAGTATCTGAAGGGGGCCTACAAAAAAGCTGGGAAGGGACTTTTCAGGGTATCAGGGAGTGACAGGACTAAGGGGAAAGAAGTAAAGCTGGAGATGGGTAGGTTAGGACGTGAAGAGGAAGTTCTTTAGCATGAGAGTGGTGAGAGCCTGGAATGGGTTGCCCAGGGAGGTGGTTGAGGCCTCATCCCTGGAGGTGTTTAAGGCCAGGCTGGATGGGGCTCTGGCCAGGCTGATCTAGGATAGGGTGTCCCTGCCCATGGCAGGGGGGTTGGAACTAGATGATCCTTGTGGTCGCTTCCAACCCTGACTGATTCTATGACAATGTACAACAAAAGTATTGACCTATTGTTTATTAAAATCCTATGCAAGTTCTTGCAGATAAATTATATATTACTCAGAGCCACTCAAAGAAGCTGCTGAGAGGAGGTCACAACTCTGAATTTCTTATGTCTGACAGAAAGAAATTCTCATCATTAAAACGCAAGAATGTATGCACAGCACAAAGCTGCTCTTTGTTCATTTAGTGTAGATGACTGTATTTGAACACAACTTTTCATACAGAGAAGGAAATATATTTTAGTATATTTGGCCTATGTAAAGAAAATTAATTTTGCAACTTGACCTTTATGTCTATATTGTTCTGCATATGAAACCTAAGGTTTCAGACTGTGTAATTAGCTTAGCTTGTAGCCGTCAAATCATACTGAAATTTCTTGTCATTAAAGGACAGCAAAAAAAAACCCCAAACCCGTGACATGGACCTAGAAAGAGAGAAAAAAAGGAAGAAAAAAAAAAAAAAAAGTAGAGAATTTTTTTGCATGTTGTTATTGGATGTTCATAATGAAACCCAGATAGAGTGGCCTTCCCTCACCCCCTCCCCAGTTCACAACCGAATCAAAAAACTCAGCATAGTTGTGAACATTGATGGAATGACTAACACTGATGTCCTCTCCCGTGGTGAGGCAAGGAAGCCTTACTCACAAAACCACATCTCTGTTGTTATTCTATTAGTACAGAATGTCTTTAATGAGAAATACTTCATAAACTCTGCCTATGTTCACAGAGAGATGTCATGTTACTCACCCCCATAATGAAACACCTAGAACACTTAGCAAGTGTAAGAAGAATATGCTCCAAGAGTCTTTCAAATCTGTCACTCTGTAACTCTGGATTCATGCAGACTTTGTAATCTGCAACAAGGAATTAAAAACAAACAAAACCTAAGCAACTTTTATTTGGTTTATCTTCTCCAAATGTTTTTTTTACTTGATTCCACTGCACAGAAGAACTCTTTAGAACTGTAAAATAAAAGGGCAAGAAGAGAACTACCATCCTATCACCCTGTCTATGGCTCAGATGGAGAAAAGGAAAAAAGATGGTTCTAGGGTTTGAAGTCTATTTCTACAGTGAATGGAAACTAAATTAAAACCAAATAAACCCAACAAACATCTAATCTTATCCTGATCTATATTTACATATGGATTCAAGCCAGGATAACATCATTATAAATGAAAGACCAAGTCCACTCAGCTGGGATTGGTGAGGTAAGAGTCCTCAGTGAAATAAAAACAGAACTAAAATATTGTTGCCACTGAAATTAATGAAAGATTTAAGTTGAAATCTCTGAGGAGTAAATTTGATCAATGAGTGATTACAAAGGCTTCTGCATCACTATGATTATGATGAATGTGAGCTTGAGGATGGCAGCAGTAGCGGCAGCATTGCTAAGATAACATGAGAGGTGCGTCTAGAGAGCGCATTCAGCTCCAGGTGCTTCAAGACCAAGCATTCAACAAACCTCTATCCACCTTACCACATCCTTGCTGTTTCTGCACTGACATGTGTGAATAACATCTTTTCTGTGGAAAGTCTTTGGAAAAGCCTGGACGAGGCACTTAGTGCCATGGTCTAGTTGATTGTCTAGGGCTGGGTGCTAGGTTGGACTGGATGACCTTGGAGGTCTCTTCCAACCTGGTTGATTCTATGATTCTATGAACTCTTGCCTGTCCTTCAAAGGAGGGCATGTTCACTCACTCCCACAGCACTTGAACAGAAAAGGGTATTAGCAAACCTTAAGAATTGGAGTGAACTTATCTGAAAATGCAATGCCTTTTAAAGAATCACTTTAACTCCTTTCCTTCCTCTTTCCTTCCCTGTTTGTACAGACACAGATAGAATCACAGTATCACAGTATCACCAAGGTCGGAAGAGACCTCACAGATCATCAAGTCCAACTTGTTACCACAGAGCTCAAGGCTAGACCATGGCACCAAGTGCCACGTCCAATCCTGCCTTGAACAGCTCCAGGGACGGCGACTCCACCACGTCCCTGGGCAGCCCATTCCAGTAGCCAAATCACAACACAGAAGAAAAATACATTAATATATTGTGTGTGCAAACTATGTAGATGTGTCAAAAATCAGATATTAGGGGAAAATTTATGAGAAACAGCAATTAATGAAAGCGATACCTGAACAATCTAAGTGGAAAACAAAACATTATAACTTGGACACCAAGATATAGAACAAATTTAGGAGGAAGTTCTTTACAGTGAGGGTGGTAAGACACTGGAACATGTTGCCCAGGGAGGTTGTGGATGCTTCCTCCCTGGAGCCGTTTAAAGCCAGGCTGGATGAGGCCTTGAGCAGCCTGCTCTAGTGGGAGGTGTCCCTGCCTATGGCAGGGGGTTGGAGCTGGATGATCCTTGAGGTCCCTTCCAACCTAAACCAGTCTATGAAATGGGGATCATCATGTAAAAAAGCAATGTGAATTTGGGGTGCATACTAAGTGTCTGAAGCAAAAACTCCAAACAGGTCTTGTAGGATTTGTAGGCTGAAACCTGATGTATCAGGTTGATCCCTTGGCCATCCTGTGACCAAGCAGACAAAATGTGACAACACAGACAAAATTAACAGTTGGTCTTTAACCTTTAGACTTGAAAGAAGAGAAGAAAATTAAGGTCCTATTTTGAGTATACACCAAAGAAAAAAAAACACATTTGTAAAACAAGGAATGAGAATAAACCTGCAAGTCAGATTTTATTGGATGTCAGAATGCAATTTGAAAGAAGATTTTCAGATTCCTTTTTCCTTTTTTTTAAAAGTATAGGCAATTTATCTTTTGCTTTGTGACCTTTCACTATCTTCTTTCCCTTCTATTTCTGTATCTTCTTTCCCTTCTATTTCTGAATGGGTTTCCAGATGGTCTCCCATCCAAGAAATTTCTTCATTACTCAAAATAGACAGGGCAGTATTTTTACTGAAATAGAGTGTACAATGTTCTTATGTTTTATGCAGTTGTAACAACTAAGCTAAACATCACATCATAAATATTCAAACAGTTTATATTTCTGTCACTCAATTGTTCTTTTACAACACAATGAAAACACCCTAACAGCAACAAGTATGGAGAGAATGACAAGAATAAACTAAATTAGTCAATTCACTTCTTAGTGAAATCAATTTGACAGTTTATAATCTGAAGGTAATTATTTAATTTCCATTGTGTTAAAATTCACATAGCATTAAAAGAAGCTGCCAAGTAAAATCATTTCTGCCCAGAAGCAGTTTGTCCCTGGTTGATGTGAGGAACAACAAAAACTTCACTAATTTTAAGAGACTAAAATAAGTTGTACCTTTTCCTTGCCTTGCCTTGCCTTGCCTGTTCTTCCCCCTCTCTCTTCCCCCTCCCTCTTCCCCATCCCCTTCCCCTTCCTTTCCTTTCTCTTTTCCTTCCCCTTTTCCTTTCCTTGTTTCCTGTAACAAGGTTCAGGCTTCTGAAGAGGTCCTCCTTCTGGAAGATTCTCCTCCCCTTCTACTCTGCCCTGATGAGGACATACTGGGAGTACTCTGCACAATTCTACACTCCCCAGATCAAGAGGAAACTACTGGAAACAGTTCAATGAAAATGATTATGGAACTGGAGCATTTCTCACAAGAAGATGGTGAGAGGCCTGGGGCTCTCCAGCCTGTAAAAGAGAAGACTGAGAGGGGATCTTATAAATGCATAAAAATATCAAAAAGGTGAGGATTATGAGCCTGGGGATGGGCCCTTCTGAGGTGTGCCCAGTGATGGGACCAAGGGGCAGTGGGTACGCAGGGGATTTTACTCTGCTCTGGCAAGACCTCACCTGGAATACTGCCTCCAGGTCTGGAGCCCTCAATACAGGAAGGACATGGACCTGATGGAATGGATCCAGAGGATGGCCATGAAAATGATCAGGGGATTGGAGCACCTCTGCTAAGAAGACAGGCTGAGGGAGCTCAGGTTGTTCAGCCTGGAAAAGAGAAGACTTTGGGAAGACCTATTAGCAGACTTCCAGTACCTAAAGGGGGCCTACAAGATGGATGGAGAGAGACTGTTCACAAAGGCCTGTAGTGATAGGACAAGGGACAACGGCTTCAAACTACAGAAGAGCAGATTTAAATTGGATGTTAGGAACAGGTTCTCTACTGTGAGGGTAATGGAACACTGGAACAGGTTGTCTGGGGAGATGTTGGGGCTCCATCCCTGGAGATACTTGAAGTGAGGCTCAAAAGGGCTCTGGGCAACCTAAGGATGCCCCTGCTGACTGCAGAGGGAGTTGGACTAGACATGCAGAGGTCCTTTTGCAACCCAGACTATTGTATGATTCTGTGGTTCTATGAACTTAAGGAGAAACTTCTGTACTTTGAGGGTAACAGAGAACTGGCACAGGCTATTCAGAGAGGTTGTGGACTCTTCTTTGGAGACTTTCAAAACCCACTTGAATGCATTCCTGTGCAACCTGATCTGGGCAACCTGCATTACTGAGAATATAAATGTTTACATTTTTCTTCTTCTGTGTATTACTTTCTATAAAAATGTAGCTTTAATAGGTAAAATTAATTTTCCAAGGAGTAGATAATCTGACATTTTCCCATTCCCAGTAAGAAATATATGTTGAGCATTTTATGCTAATGAACAGATGGTAAACAACTCAAAAGGCAGAAAATGAAATGCTACAAAACCATAGTTTTTTATCTTCATGTTTGTTGTAGCCTGCAGATGTAAGCATTCTGACCATGGAGATTTTTTCAGGAGAGGTTAGCATTTCAGAGTTGTCCGACTGACAGCTGTGAAACTACTCATGACACATACACAGCTATGGGGATAGAATTTTGGAATAGTAAGTCTGTAAAGTATGCCAAGAAGTCTAGTCTGGCACCTTGCCTCACACAAGGTCAATTTTGTCTTTGTCATTTCTGGCTGATGTTTATCAAACCTGTGAATAGAAGTGTCCCATGATGGCAGCTACAGTTTTCCCCAGCAATTCAAGTTTTTGCTTTCATTATCTTTGTTATCTAAGTGTTCTTCATAATATCTAATACAAGTTAGAATCTTAGAATCATAGAATCAGTTAGGGTTGGAAGGGACCACAAGGATCATCTAGTTCCAACCCCCCTGCCATGGGCAGGGACACCCTACCCTAGATCAGGCTGGCCACAGCCTCATCCACCTTAACACCTTAAGGTGGCCATAAACATCTCTGGGAATGGGGCCCCAACCACCTCCCTGGGCAACCCAGTCCAGGCTTTCACCACTCTCATGCTGAAGAACTCCCTCCTCATGTCCGGTCTGAATCTCCCCACCTCCAGCTTTGCTCCATTCCCCCTAGTCCTGTCACTCCCTGATACCCTGAAAAGTCCCTCCCCAGCCTTTTTGTAGGCCCCCTTCAAATACTGGAAGGCCACAATAAGGTCACCAAATTATTTCATGCTGAAATCTGATCTAATTGATTTCTTATTTTATTATCATGGGCATGGTGAGAAAGTTATTCTCTTCCATTTTGCATAAGCTTTTTCCATACTGGAAAGTTCACAAATATGTGTTAAAGACAAGGGACAGAATTTCTTCAACTTATGTAGCAGCAATCATCAAAAGTTGGTTAAAAAAAGTAGTTTGGGACATAAAATTTTAACTTTATCAAAGTGTAGCTATAAGAAAACCATAAGAAACAATGCTGACATATGCCTAAAGCTTATCAACTTAGAATTCAGTGTATTTGAATGTGCACTGTAAAATAAAAATTAAGATACCATGACAACCAGAGAAGCCTTGGAGAAAACAGGATGTTTACACCCCCCTCTTTCAGTTTAATTTTGGGTCTTTTTCACCTTTTGCTGAGTATTTTTACTCCTCTCTGCCTGTGTTTGCCAGGCAGGAATCTGTACACCTGAGGGTTGGGGGTTAGGACAGGGGAGACTCACTTGCTCCCTGGGATGGGACAAGGAGCAATGGATGTAAGCTGTAGCACAGGAGGTTCCAGCTCAACACAAGGGGGAAATTC
>WAAF01016952.1:215981-227091 GCA_013400475.1 Tricholaema leucomelas
CCTAATCTTTGTTTTGCCTTTCTTCTTTACCCATCCCAGCAAGAGTGTGAGGGAAGTAGACCTCACCATTGTTTTCATTTTCCAGCCTATCATCAAGTTCTTCTCACCAAAACATGCCAGCTAGGCTCAAACTAGCACAGCCTGTCTGGATGTGTTCCTGTGTGATCTGTGCTAGATTGTATGGTCCTGCTCTGGCAAGAGGGTTTGACTCAATGATGTCTTTGGGTCCCTTCCAACCCCTCACATCCTGTGATCCTGTGAATCCTGTCTATTTCAGGTACTTCTCTTATATATCTAAACAAATTGTGTCACTCCAGTCAAACATAATTTTATCCAGAGAGAATTCAGAACATCTAAATTAACATCTAAGGCATGAAAATACCCTATAGCCTTTGATTTCCCTGCTCTGATAAGCCAGCAAAGCTTGCCCCTTACTATTCCTGCTGAGCTCTGGGCATTCCAAGTAAGTTAAAGATATTGTCATAACACAGAGAACATAGGCTCAACATCAGTGTGTAGAAGAACTCACTCAGGACTTAGACACAAACTTTTCTTACTTTCAACAGGATGAATCTCAAAGTAATGGAACCCAAGGACTATTTTCTTGCAAATTAACTTCATTAAGTATGTAGGTGTAACGGTTTGAATCAGAACAAAACAGGTCAAATTGAACAACTGGGTTAGCTCGTCTGTCTTCCCAAAGAGTGAGAGAAAAGTAACACACAAAACCTCAGGACTGAGACAAAGAAAGTGAGATAATAATAGAGTTCAGTGATCAAAATCCGATAAACATAGTACAAAAAACATAGTACAAAATTATGTTAGTCTACTTGCAGAAAAAGCACAGCACAAAGCATCAGGAAGCAGAAGCAACTGAGCTAAAATCCCAGGCCAGAAAACTGCTCCCTCTTTCCTCCTTGTCCTGCCATGATCCCAGTGGGAAAAAATAACTCTAGAACCCAGAAACAGCAACCAGAACAGAACAGGAAGCCTCCCATGTTACAATCTGTGCTTCAAGCCACATAATACTTTGCTGCAGTTAGCACTTTCATTTGTAAAGATGACATGACGGCAGCATGGTGTGAATAACAGCAGTAGCTTCAACTCAGTCCATGAGAGTGTATCTGAAAGCACTGACAGAACACCAGATATGACAACCAGCAAAAGAACAAGGGGCACAGTCTCAAGTTGTGTCAGTGGAGGTGTAGGCTGGATATTGGGAGGAATTTCTTCCCAGAGAGAGTGATCAGCATTGGAATGGGCTGCCCAGGGTGCCATGGTCTAGTTGATTGACTAGGGATGGGTGCTAGGTAGGACTGGATGATCTTGGAGGTCTCTTCCAGCCTGGCTGATTCTGTGATCTCTTTTGTTTGCCTGCTTTAAGTTAGATCAGATAAGCTTAATTAATCTCTTTTGTGTCTTCTGAAAGTAGTTTTACAGCTATATGCTTGTAAAGTGCAAAATATTGTCTTAATCCTGGTTTGTTGTGAATGAGTTTGTTGGACCTGTTTTCTTCCAGAGAAAGAGTCAAAGATTTGCTTTCCAGAACAATCTTCAGAGCATGTATCCATATGTTATGAGCATTTGTATTTCTTGCTCTGCACATGTGACAGTTTTGGTACTCTGCAGAAAAATGTAGCGGGAACATCACTATAAGAATCATAGAATCATAGAATCAACCAGGTTGGAAGAGACCTCCAAGATCATCCAGTCCAACCTAGCACCCAGCCCTGTTCAGTCAACTAGACCATGGCACTAAGTGCCTCATCCAGTCTTTTCTTGAACACCTCCAAGGACGGTGACTCCACCACCTCCCTGGGCAGCCCATTCCAAGGGCAAATCACTCTCTCTGTGAAGAACTTCCTCCTAACATCCAGCCTATACTTCCCCCGGCACAACTGGGACTTGAAGTCCACAACCTGTGGACTTGAAGGCTAGGCAGAAAAAGTTACAGCTTCCAAAAATTAAACTTCTCTAATTAAAACATATAGAGCAGAAAAATAGTGGAGATGATATCATTCTTCCTTTCCACAGCTGTACAAAATTGGTAAGAAATACAACCTTGAAGGTCTCTTCGAACCTGGTTGATTCTGTGATTCTATGACATTGTCCAGAAGAGGATCCAGTTCTCATTAAGAATCCCAAGAAATAAAAATCACCACATTCTAAGACCAGCATAATCAACCTGAACTCTTAGGAACACCTAAGTCACATTGAAGTCACAGGTGACTTCAATGGCAAAAGGGATTTGGAAGGGAAACTGAAACAGCTTTATTGTCAGTATCAAAGTTCCAGCATTTTAAGCCAGAGAAATTCTCCTGAATCATCATATGGAAGATCAGTAATTTTTAGTGATTGCCACTGCTGATAGATCAATCCTGTAAGCACTGGACAAGCCTGTGTTCCTCTTATCACTATTTATAACCGTTATAAAGAAGTTTTAAATGTCATATTTGATCTCTGTTTTATTTGAAATGGAAACTAGCAGTCCACACAGGTTTAATAATTTATGTAGTATTTGTTTTGAAATACTAAAGCTCACATCTTGGATGTGAAAATGTCCTTTTTGGACCTGAATTGTTGACTGAGTTTTAAAAGCAGCTTTTTCTAAAGCACTTCTAAGTCACACTCTTTCTTCTCCTAGCCTTTGCTTGCCACAAAATTGATCTATGACTGGACTCCCTTGATTGTTTTTTTTTGGTGCAGTCTTTGTATAAACCTACAATAAAGAATGTGAACAAGTTATTTTTCCCTTCCAGCCACTGCATCATTTGCTAATGAAAGAAAGCAGGTTTCTTTGGATGCAGAGTATTGCTTTAAACAGACAAATGCACCAGGTCTCCAACTTGCTTTCCCAAATCAAACACATCGTTTGATAGACAAATCACCACAGCTGAATTCGGTACCAATCGTCTTCCCCTGTCAAATTGCAGAACCTATAGAAAGAATCAAAATTACTCTAATTGCCCCTAGTAATTAGGAAAGACCACAAGTATCTGGGAGAAAATTACTAGAGAGGGAAAAACTTTAACATAGAAAAGAATTGAGATGCTTGAACGTGTCCAGAGAAGGGCAATGAGGCTGGTGAGAGGCCTCGAGCACAGCCCTACGAGGAGAGGCTGAGGGAGCTGGGATTGTTTAGCCTGGAGAAGAGGAGGCTCAGGGGAGACCTTATTGCTGTCTACAACTACCTGAGGGGTGGTTGTGGCCAGGAGGAGGTTGCTCTCTTCTCTCAGGTGGCCAGCGCCAGAACGAGAGGACACAGCCTCAGGCTGCACCGGGGGAAGTTTAGGCTCGAGGTGAGGAGAAAGTTCTTCACTGAGAGAGTCATTGGACACTGGAATGGGCTGCCCAGGGAGGTGGTGGAGTCGCCGTCCCTGGAGCTGTTCAAGGCAGGATTGGACGTGGCACTTGGTGCCATGGTCTAGCCTTGAGCTCTGTGGTAACGGCTTGGACTTGATGATCTGTGAGGTCTCTTCCAACCTTGGTGATACTGTGAGACTGTGAACATGTGTTAGAAAGCAGCCTCATATGAGAATGACAGCCAAACAGCATGAAAGCCATGCTGTCTTCCCAGAGACTGCACTTAGGAGGTTGAGTTGGGGACACTTCTTCTACAGGAGACCATGATGGAAGCTTTCCCAATAGTGCAAAGGCTGTAGCATTTGCAGCAGAACTTGCTGCCATAGTTCAGCAGAAGGGTCAGTCTGAAGGAACCTTTTGCCATGCTGTTCTATTACGAGAACAAGGGTTTAGTGCTAAACACTGCAAGCAGCCAAAAGATCTGCTGATGTCAGTGGGATTTAAATGATCTTAGGTTAAGCTGCAAATCACAGGATCACAGGCTCACAGGATGTTAGGGGTTGGAAGGGACCCAAGGAGATCATTGAGTCCAAACCCCCTGCCAGCGCAGAACAGTACTAACAGTCCAACCCCTCTGTCAGAGCAGGACCACACAATCTAGCACGGATCACAGAGGAACACATCCAGACAGGCCTTGAAAGTCTCCAGAGAAGGAGACTCCACAACCTCTCTGGGGAGCCTGTTCCAGTACTCTGTGACCCTTACAGTAAAGAAGTTCCCCCTTGTGTTGAGGTGGAACCTCTTGTGCTGCAATTAACATCCATTGCTCCTTGTCCTATCACAGGGAGCAGTGAGCAGAGCCTGTCCCCCCGCTCCTAGCCAGTCTTGAGATACTTACAAACATTTATCAAATCCCCTCTAAGTCTTCTCTTCCCCAGACTGAACAGCCCCAGGTCCCTCAGCCTCTCCTCCCAAGCCATGCCCTCCAGTCCTCTAATCATCCTCGTAGCCCTCCGCTGGACCCTCTCCAGCAGATCCCTGTCCCTCTTCAACTGGGGAGCCTAAAACTGAACACAGTATTCAAGATGAGGTCTCACCAGGGCAGAGTAGAGGGGGAGGAGAACCTCCCTTGATGTGCTGGATACACTCTTCCTAATACACCCCACAAGGGCACATTGCTGTGCCATGGGTAACTTGTTATCCACCTGGACCCCCAGGTCTCTCTCCACAGGACTGCCTTGCAGCAGATCACCTCCCAGCCTGTACTGGTGCAGTTTATTATTCCTCCCCAGATGCAGGACTCTGCACTTGTCCTTGTTGAACTTCATCTGGTTCCTCTGTGCCCAGCTCTCCAAATATTGCTCTATAGGTCATGGTGCAAAGGTTATAAAAAAATAATTCAGAACTCTCATTTCCCAACCCCAAATTTGGTCATCGAGTACTAAAGTACAGCAGTTATTTCCTAAAAGCAGATTTTTACCATTTGGTGTGGGTTTTTGACACAATCACCTACTGACTGGAGGGAGGGAAAACAATACATGTATGTATTCTAGTAATGTGCTGGATGCAACACCTTGCAGAATGGTACTGAAAAATATCTCCCAAGGACCTGCAGAAGAGCCAATGCTATGTGGATTGAGAGTTGACTGTAAAATAGAGGCTCAAAGTATTAAATTTGGAGTATGCAAAGGAATGTTTGATAGTGTTCTGTAGAGATTTATTCAATTTAACATCTTCATTAATAATGCAGATGCAGGAGTAAAAATACTTTAATGAAATATGCAAGTGAGAATAAATTAGAACTTGAGGTGACCGCCAGAGAGCACAGAGGTATAATACAAATGGCAGTGAACGAGATTAAGGAATCAGGCAGAAATTCAAATGAGATTCACGTAGGAAAATAGAAAGTCATGTATTTGAGGAAAATAATGTAAAATACAGATATTCAAACTGTCTGGAAAGTTCAGATCAAAAGCAGTGCTAAAAAAAAAGACTAACTTGTGGAAGCTGTTCAATGAAAACTGCATAAAAGACGGTGTATCATGGATCAGGTTATTTCAGCTCAGTTTGAGGCATTCATCTTCAAATGGTGAAGAAATTGTAGCAGTTCTGAGTTTTGTATTGCAACTAACAGACTCTAACTCAGGAGCACTTGACATTATCAGTACTCAGTTCACAGAGCTGAGAATACAGTGACAATTTGTGCTAGTTTGAGCCTAGCTAGCATGTTTTGGTGAGAAGAACTAGATGATAGGCTGTAAAATGAAAACAATGGTGAGGTCTGCTTCCCTCACAGTCTTGCTGGGATGTGTAAAGAAGAAAGGCAAAACAAAGATTAGCTCTCTTGCTTCTCTTCGCTGGGGAGCTTTGCCTGCTGGGGAGAAGCTGAGGCTGCTGGCTGGACTCCATCTTGCTTTCTAACCTCACCCTCCTTTGCTTGGCTGCTTCACCTTTGCTTTTTAACCCTTTTGGCCGAACCTCCATTCTTCCTTAGGACTGGGGTAAGGTTGAGAGGGGTAGGGGGAAGGTGAGGGGTGGTTGAGAGCCACTCCTGGGGACTCAGGTTTCTGGGAGGGGATTTGTGTTTGTATTACATTTTTTACCTTCTATATTTCTGTCTATATCTGTATATACTGTAAATATCTGCTTGTAAATTGTGCCAGCTGTAAATATAAGCTTCATTCATATTTCCAGAGCTGGCTGAGTCTAGTCTGGGTGTTTTCCAAAGTGTAGGGGGGAGGGGAACACCCAAACCATCACACTCTGGCCCTTTGGATGAAGCAGGGACTGTGTGAATTTATGAATGGATGAATTTGTGACTGTATCAATGTGATCTCATGTTGTATTGAATACTATAGACTCTGTCTGACTCAGATCTCATCTGAACCTATTGCCTGACACAGGAGAGATCTGAGACAGTTAAGCGGTCTGGACATCCATAAATCCATGGGTTCAGCTACTATCTACCAGCATCTCCATGTCCCTTTCTGCCTGGCTGCTCTCCAGCCACTCTGTCCCCAGCCTGTAGTGCTGCTTGGGGTTGTTGTGGCCAAAGTGCAGAACCTTGCATTTGGCCTCGTTAAATCTCATCCCATTGGCCTCTGCTCACCTATGCAACCTGTCAAGGTCCCTCTGCAAACTTATAACTTAAAACTCCTTCTAAGTTATAAGGTAGTTGGGCTAGATGGCCTTTTGTTGTTCCTTCCAACCCCTAACTTTCTGTATTTCTGTTTATCTGCACATACATTTTTCAGGAGCAGAAGAAAGAAGTGTTTTTAGGAAGTTATTAGAAGAACAGAATAGAATAGAATAGAACCAACCAGGTTGGAAGAGACCTCCAAGATCATCCAGTCCAACCTAGCACTCAGCCCTATCCAGTCAACTAGACCATAGCACTAAGTGCCTCATCCAGGCTTTTCCTGAACACCATCTGTGAGTAGAACAATACAAAAGCCACCTTCCTTCCTTGAAAAATACATGGAATTCAAACCAACTTGTGTCTTTAAGGACCAGCAAACATTTGAGCCTGTAAGTTATTTTAACATTGGTTTCTGTATTCAGTGAGCTTCACTTAAGTATTTTTTTATTCCCCACATTAAATGAATATCAATTCTTATCCTCCCTCCTGCACATAAACTACTAATTCTGTATCAGAACCAGATATTTTCTCAGGTATAATCATTAGCACTTTTTAAAGGCCTTCAGCTGCTCTAGGCTCTGTCTCATTGAGATTATTAAATGAATCTTTCACTCACCTTCTGGTTATTTTTCAATATGTTTGAAGATGGTTGCAATTAAATCTCTTTCATAAAAGACTAATTCCCCTAACAAGGAGCAGTTTGCCGTTCTGAACTTCAAATATGCTCTCCATGATCCTGAGGCAGCTTATGTCACACAAGCTGCAGCAAGGAATGAGTTTCTGTTCTGCCTTTTTTTTTGTTGTTTAACCATAGTGCTCACCACCCTTCAATGTTTTTCCTTCCATGGAATCTTTTCTCATTTAAAATTCCTACAGAACTTTCTTGTGCTGACTGAGAGTTGTGCACATCTAAACACACTTATTTTGTTGCTCTCTGTAAACCAGGCTATGAGATAGGAGGATGAGAGTCCATCTATCCATTTTTCTGTCCTCTGCATTCAGAAAAAGAGCACCCTGAAAACGGCTGTGGAAGCCAACTAGTACAGACTTAAGGTGCACTGCTTAGGAAGCTGACAGCAGAAATCACAGCATGCTGGCTAAAATAGACTGAAAGAGTTTGGGCTGTTCAGTCTGGAGAAGAGGAGGCTCTGAAGTGGCCTTCCAGTATCTGAAGAGGGCCTACAAAAAAGGTGGGGAGGACACTTTTAAGGCTATTAGGGAGTGCCAGGACTAGTAAAAATGCAGCAAAGCTGGAGATGAGTAGGTTCAGACTGGACATGAGGAGGAAGTTGCTTATCATGAGAGTGGTGAGAGCCTGGAATGGGTTGCCCAGGGAGGTGGTTGAGGCCCCATCCCTGGAGGTATTTAAGGCCAGGCTGGATGGGTCTCTGGCCAGGCTGTTCTAGGCTGCGGTGTCTCTGGGCATGGCAGGGGGGTTGGAACTAGGTGCTCCTTGTGGTGCCTTCCAACCCTGACTGATTCCATGATTCTATAGTATTAAACTAGTGGGGATGCAAAACAGAGCAGTGGCAAGGGAAAACAGCTGAAACAAGAAAAGCTGTGCACGGGTTTGGGTTTCTTTTTGGAGGAGAGGGGGTGTTGGCATTTTGTTGTTTTTAAGCCTATGCGAGCCTTATTTTATGTGTCCTACCAAGCTTCCCTCTGTTTGACAGAAATAAGTTTTCAATCATAAAAGTAAAAATGTACTGTATTTTTGGGTAACCTAGATCTTCACATAGGGATGATAGGGTTTTGAGATCATAAGGTTTTCAATTGTTGTGCTAGTTTGAGGCCAATTGGAATATTTTAATGAGAGAAAGTTAGATTATAGGCTCTTAAAAGAAAAAAAAGGTGATGTTTACTTCACTCATAGGCTTGCTGAGATGTATAAAAACAAGAATGCAAACACAGATGAGACAGAGTGTGTGTATGTCTCGGTCTCTCAGAGTCTATGTTTCTCCCTGGTCTGCCTCTGTGTAGCTAATCCTTCTGCTTTCTTACCCTCCTGGCTGATTCTTCAAACTCACTTTGCACATAAGGCACACTCTGGGATAAGGTAGAGGGGTGGAAAGAATGTGGAAGGGTGGTTGGGAGCCCCTCCTGGGGACTGGTTTCTGGGAGGGCTGTTGGGTTTCTCCATTCCCTTTAACTTGTCTATTTCTGTCTATACCTTTATATATTGTAAATATCTGCTTGTAAGTTGTGCTAAGCTGTAAGTATAAAGCTTCATTCCTTAATTTCCAGCCAGCTGAGTCTAGTCTGGGTGATTTCATAAGAGTGGGGGGTGTGGGTAGCTCCCAAACCACCACAATCCTAAAGTTAAAAATATATTGTATTTTTTGGTAACCTAGATCTTCACACAGAGAGAACAGGGGTTTGAGATACAGATTTTTGTGTTTTGTGACAGGAGTTTAGATACAGGTGATATACTTGGTCCCTTTGGAAGCCTGAAAACAGGTTGATGCTTTGCATAATGAAGCTGTTGATACCCAGTGGTAAGTAACTCTATGTGAATCACAAGCATTTCTAAACTAAAACCAGAACCATTTTGAATTGCTATTGCATGGTTCATTTGCACAAACTACTTTGGATTCCTCTCAAAGAATACTACTTCATCTTCTAAATGTGACAAAGAAATCATTTAACCAGCGATGTGGCATCCCCATGCAATCTTGACACCTTACACTGCCCTGGTGAGACCTCATCGTGAATACTGTGTTCAGTTTTGGGCTCCCCAGTTGAAGAGGGGCAGGGATTTGCTGGAGAGGGTCCAGCAGAGAGCTGCAAGGATGATTAGGCAACTAGAGGGCATGGCTGATGAGGAGGGGCTGAGAGACTTGGGACTTTTTAGTCTGGAGAAGAGAAGACTGAGAGGGGATCTAATAAATGTTTATAAACTTCTGAGAGGTGGTCAGGAGGTGTGGGACAGGCTCTGCTCACTTGCTCCCTGCCATAAGACAAGGAACAATGGGTGTTAGTTGCAGCAAAAGAGGTTCCACCTCCACAAAAGGGGAAACTTCTTTACTGTAAGGGTCACAGAGCACTGGCACAGGCTCCCCAGAGAGGTTGTGGAGTCTCCTTCTCTGGAGACTTTCAAGGCCTGTCTGGATGTGTTCCTCTGTGATCTGTGCTAGATTGTGTGGTCCTGCTCTGACAGAGGGGTTGGACTTGATAATCTCCTTGATAATCTTCTTCCAACCCCTAATATCCTGATATCCTGTGATCCTTAGTGAGGCAGGCTTGTAATTCGCGCCTGTAAGTGTGAATCTACCATACACTGGTGCTGTGGCTATCGCTGAGGTGATTTGAAACTGTAAAGCACTGTTAAGTGCTGTCTGTTCTCTCTTGAGCTGTATAAGACATGTACACACTTTCAGAGTACTGGTGTTCGTCTTGTTGCTGAGACATTGTCCACCGTTATGAGTAAATTCTGAAAAAGCATACACCTTGCCAGTGGTACTTCAAAGTTCTGTAGATTATCCACTCAGGAAATAGCATTGAAATCATAGAAGCAGGCAGGGCTGGAAGGGACCACAAGGATTATCGAGTTCCAGCCCCCCAGCCATGGGCACAGACATCCTACTCTGGATCAGGCTGGCCACAGCCTCATCCAGCCTGGCCTTAAACACCTCCAGGCATGGGGCCTCAACCACCTCCCTGGGCAACCCATACCAGGCTCTCACCACTCTCATGATGAAGAACTTTCTCCTCATGTCCAGTCTGAATCTCCTCAGTTCCAGCTTTGCTCCATTCCCCCTAGCCTGTTACTCTCTGATAGCCTAAAAAGTCACTCCCCAGCTTTTTTGTAGGCCCCCTTCAGATACTGGAAGGCCACAAAAATGTCACCTCACAGTCTCCTCATCTCCAGACTGAACAGCCCCAACTCTTTCAGTCTGTCCTCATAGCAGAGCTGCTCCAGCCCTCTGATCATCTTCGTGGCCCTTCTCTGGACATGCTCCAGCACATCCACATCCTTCTTGTAATGGGGGCTCCAGAACTGGATGCAGTACTCCAGGTGGGGTCTCATCAGAGCAGAGCAGAGTGGGAGAATCACCTTCCTCGACCTGCTGGCCACACTTCTGATGCAGCCCAGGCTCTGGTTGGCTTTCTGGGCTGCAAGGGCACACTGCTGGCTCATGTTGAGCTTCTCGTTCACCAGCATCCTTAGGTCCCTCTCCTCGGGGCTGCTCTCCAGCCAGTCACTGCCCAGCCTGTATTTGTGCTTGGGATTGCCTCCACCCAGATGCAGGACTTTGCACTTGGCCTTGTTGAACCTCCTGAGGTTGTGTTGTGCCCACCATTTTGTACATTACCTTTCCCGAGATTATTTACTCTTACTACCACAGCCAATATTCTTAGTGTCCCAAAGTAATGCCATCATACATTTTTCAAACAGAGAATTGGAATAAACTCTCAAGAATCAGATACAGTTTGCACAAGAATCAAGAGTTGAGAACCCCCCAAACACTACCTTAAACTTACAAGTGCAAAACTAGAACTAGGGCTTTTTTTAAATGTATCATATATATTAAACACAATTAAGGCATGCAGTGGAGAAAGGGAGAAAGAAAAGAAGAAAGGAAGAAAAGAAAGAAAGAAAGGAAGAAAAGAAAAGAAAGAAAGAAAGAAAGAAAGAAAGAAAGAAAGAAAGAAAGAAAGAAAGAAAGA
>WAAF01016952.1:227177-287481 GCA_013400475.1 Tricholaema leucomelas
GAAGGAAGGAAGGAAGGAAGGAAGGAAGGAAGGAAGGAAGGGAGAAACTAAGAGAGAAGGAAAGAGAGAGAGAAAGAAAGAGAGAAAGAAGAGAAAGAGAGAGAAAGAAAGAGGAAGAAAGAGGAAGGAAGGAAGGAAGAAAAGGAGAAAGGGAGAAAGAGAGAGAAGAAGGAAGGAAGGAAGGAAGGAAGGAAGGAAGGAAGGAAGAGAAAGGGAGAAAGGGAGAAAAAGAGGGAGAGAGAGAGAAAGAGAGAAAGGGAAGGAAGGAAGGAAGGAAGGAAGGAAGGAAGGAAGGAAGGAAGGAAGGAAGGAAGGAAGGAAGGAAGGGAGGGAGAGAAAGATCTCTTATCCAGATGGTAAATTTAATCAGCATTTATGACAGTTATCCAGTCTTAAAATATAAGCTTAAGTGCAGAAAAGAGTCATGTGATATTAAAAGTATATGGCTGGGAGGATGCCACTGAATTATTGAAATGATTGAACTAATTTCTATTAGTCTGTTGTCTTCTTTTATCTTTAATTATTGAGGCATTTTGTTATGTGATACTTTTTCTACTACTCAACTGCACTGTTGCAAGCATATTAAAAATATCCCTTGCCCTAAATACATCTCTAACAGTTTTAACAAACCAGCCTCAGAAGTTATTTGGGGAGGAGTATGCTAACTTGTGGTTCTCTTGCCAGATCATCTAACTGTCACTGAAATAACAATGGCACTGCTTTGACTTACAAAGCTAAAGTCGACTGACATAAGGTTCACAAACACTAATACTTCTTTCCTTTCTTCAGATAAACACTTTTTCTAAGTATCACAGTCTCACAGTATCACCAAGGTTGGAAGAGACCTCACAGATCATCAAGTCCAACCCTTCACCACAGAGCTCAAGGCTAGACCATGGCACCAAGTGCCACGTCCAATCCTGCCTTGAACAGCCCCAGGGACGGCGACTCCACCACCTCCCCAGGCAGCCCATTCCAGTGTCCAATGACTCTCTCAGTGACTCAAATCAAACCTGTCCAATCCTTCATGACTGATGGGGTTGGAAGGGACCTTAATGACTGTTGAGCTCCAACATGTTCTAACTGTGGGCAGTGACATCTCCTACTAGAGCAGGTTGCTCAAGGCCCCATCCGACCTTTCTTTCCACACTGCCAGGCTTGGAGCCTCCACAGCTTCTCTGGGCAACTGTTCCTGTGTCTCACCACCCTTATGGAGAAAGATTTCTTCTTAATGTCTGATCTCAATCCAGCTTCTTCCAGTTTGATGGCATTACTGCTCATCCTGGTTGGACTGGATGATTTAGAATCATAGAATGGATTAGGTTGGAAGGGACCTCAAGGATCATCCAGCTCCAACCCCCTGCCATAGGCAGGGACACCTCCCACTAGAGCAGGTTGCTCAAGGCCTCATCCAGCCTGGCCTTAAACCCCTCCAGGGAGGAAGCATCCACAACCTCCCTGGGCAACCTGTGCCAGTGTCTTACCACCCTCACTGTAAAGAACTCCCTCCTAACATCCAGTTGGAATCTCCCCTCTTCCAGCTTAAACCCATTCCCCCTTGTCCTGGCATTACTAGACCTTGTCAGTAGTCCCTCCCCAGCTTTCCTGTAGGCTCCCTTCAGATACTGGAAAGCCAGTATTTTGGAGGTCTCTTCCAACCTGGTTGATTCTATGATCCTATGATCACTCTGTGTCTTTGTAAAAAGCCCCTTTCCAGCTTTCCTGTAGACCCCTTCAAATCCTGGAGGACTGCTAGAAGGTGCTCCTGCAACCTTCTCTTCTCGAGGCTGAACATCCCCAACTGTCTCAGCCTGTCCCCACAGCCACTTTTTTGCAGAAGCAGTGTTTTTTAAATGGCTCTTCCCCCAGTATGATCATTATGACAACGCATTTCAGAATCTCCAGTTCACAAATAACATTGTTTACAATATCTGTTGATTGATCAAAACTACCCAAATGCTTCTCCAGTTCCTTTCCAGTTTTGTTCATTTTGAAAAACACATTAATGCCCTTTTTTTCCCCAGATAGGACTTATTACTCACTTCTTGTAATTTTTGTGAAGTCTCCTGCCACCTAGACATTTGAGTTCCTTCTGTTGTTCATTTCTTTTGAGGTTGGTGTTGCTGCCATAGAAGATCACAATGATGAGCTACTCTAAGGATAAAATATATGTGGAAGAGACTTGCCATAAATTATTAAACGGGTGGGAAATGATCAGTTAAAGCAGCAGATGGTCAGGAAGCGAGTAGGGCTCCAGTTGGCAAGTAAACTTGAGCAGGTTTTCGTACTATTGAAGTGTTATGTCAGTACTTTGTGAATATTTGCAGGATGGGGCCATGAAGCAAAACACTCATCCTATAAGGAGTCCTGGAGAGCATTTCTCTAAGGAGGAAGTGGAAATACTGCTTTAATGAAGAACATACTAGGAGATTGTCAGAAATATTGTTAAATTAATGGAAAATGCTTTCTAGTTGCTACATATTGTGTAATAGATAAATGTCAGAGCAGTGTGTAGGGAAGTCACAGAATTCACAGAATCAGAATCACAGAATTTCTTAGATTGGAAAAGCCCTTCAAGCTCATCAAGTCCAATCATTAGTTTCATACTGACAAGTCCTTGACTAAACCAAATCCTTCAGCACAACATCTAATCACTATGAATCACTGTGGCTAGAAAGGACCACCAAGATGACCCAGTCCAGCCTTCATCCCAGCATCCTTCATCACCAGACTATAGCCTCAAGCACCACATCCACTCCTTTTTTAAACACCTCCAGGGACGGTGACTCCACAACCTCCCTGGGCAGCCTGTTCCAGTGCCTGACCACCTGTTCAGGAAAGAACTTCCTCCCAACATCCAACCTAAACCTCCCCTGATGCAACTTGAGGCCATTTCCTCTTGTCCTATCATCAGTAATTTGGGAGAAGAGACCAGCTCCAGCCTCACTACAACCTCCTGTTAGGTAGTTGTAGAGTCTTAGTGGAAATTAATATTAAAAACGAAGTTCAAGACCCTTTCTAAATGTTTGATTCTGCATGCCCCACATTCTAACCTTTTAAAGGAATAAAGTATCCATTAAAGCTTATGGTAATAATATTTTCCCCCTCATGTTATTGTTCCTGACCCCTTTATGTCACTTGAAAATATTAAATCACCAATTTTGAGGTAATAATTAATGATGTAAGAGTTTGTCCCCTGAATGTCTCTATGTCTGAGGACATGAAGGTGACGTGGAGTTGGGGACAGCATCTGACAGGGCTAATGCCGTTGTAATTCTATACCCATAAGGCATAGGAGGAACTTCAGGTTTTTGAAGTCAAGAGAAATGGATTTGAGACAGAGGTGGCAGTGAGAATCCTAACTTGGCACTGATCTTCTTCAGCATGTCCTCTTGGGTAAAAAGTTAAGACTTGGGGAAAAGGAGAATGTAAGGGACAGATGAAGAATAAAGCAGAAGGGTAAAAAAAGAGTGTCCTAAGAAATACTGCCAGATATCAAAGAGATCCTTGCCTTAAGCAAGGAATTAGGTGGAAATCTGTGCTATATATTGTCTGGTGACTTAACATCAATGCAATAAAAATAGGAATAATGCATAACAGCAATAAACAAGGAAATCAACACATTTAATAGCCCATGTCACACAGATTATAGCATAGCTTTGTTTTCAATTGTCAGATATGTTCAGCACTGATGGAGGCTGTAAAAAAAAATCTTCTAATTATTAAAAAAATACATTTAGAACATTTGGGATTAAAAAGGGGGAAAATAAAAACAAAATATATGCTTATAACCAGCAATAGAACAATGGGACACAGTCTCAAGTTGTGCCAGGGGAAGTATAGGCTGGATGTTAGGAGGAAGTTCTTCACAAAGAGAGTGATTGGCATTGGAATGGGCTGCCAAGGGAGGTGGTGGAGTTGCCATCCCTGGAGGTGTTGAAGACTGGATGAGGCACTTAGTGCCATGGTCTAGTTGACTGGCTAGGGCTGGGTGCTAGGTTGAACTGGATGATGTTGGAGGTCTTTTCCAACCTGGTTGATTCTATGATTCTATGATTCTACATAATGTGAATGTCTTTCCAAAGGAAGAAATGGAATGTCTTTCCCAATGGGGAATGGAATGTCATTGCAAATTCTTCAGACAGGACAGAAAAGTAAATGTGGCTGTGAATTCCCCTCATCACCACAACGAGATCATAGGCCCAAATTTGAAGATGACAGCAACCTTTGATTTTTCTCTCAAATCCTCAAAATTCTGGGAGAATTTGACTGAAAGACAAGAGAAATTGCTTTAAGACTGACATTCCCTCCTGAATAGGTGCTCTACTAAACTATATTAATTGATGAGAGGTTTCCTTTAGTCCTCTGTTAGCACATCTAGTATAGGCTTTTGGTGATCTAACATTTTGTCACCTAAAGTTTAGATTACACAACTCATTTCAGGTAGGTACATGTTGAGGAGGGGATTCTGCTGCCTACGCCCATTGTGGCGGAGGTGAGAAATTAATTGGTGTAAGATAATATTCTACAAAAATATGTATTTATTAACTTCAATATTCTGAACTCTGACCACTCCCAACCACTGAATGTTAACATTAATATTTGTTCTTACATGGTTATGGAAGACATTCTAGGAATAATACCAAACAGAACTTGGTAATAACTAGCAAACATTCCAACAATAAACAGAGAGAGGAATTTGGACTTGATGATCTATGAGGTCTCTTCCAACCTTGGTGATACTTTGATACTGTGATACTGTGAATTTCCCTGCAGCCAAATGCCGCTTGGGGTCAATATGCTGTTCGCACAGTAAATGGGCCCAAGGAGCTCTTTCTGCAATAGCAGGAGGCAATAGGAATTACAGAGGCATTAAAGCATTTACTCACAAATTCTTAGTAATGGTCGATCACCCTCCAGGGCTACGTCACAGCCTATATAAATGTCCAATCTTCAGGGAAGTCTGTCCATGGACATTGAATCAGAATCAATCAATCAGGTTGGAAGAGACCTCCAAGATCATCCAGTCCAACCTATCACCCAGCCCTATCCAGTCAACTAAACCATGGCACTAAGTGCCTCATCCAGGCTTTTCCTGAACACCCCCAGGGATGGTGACTCCACCACCTCCCTGGGCAGCCCATTCCAATGCCAAATCACTCTCTCTGTGAAGAACTTCCTCCTAACATCCAGCCTATACTTCCCTCGGCACAACTTGAGGCTGTGTCCCCTTGTCTTGTTGCTGGTTGCCTGGGAGAAGAGACCAACCCCCACCTGGCTACAACCACCCTTCAGGCTGGAATTCTTCAGGCTTCAGGGGAAAGGACAGTCTCTGACCTGCTATCCTGGCTTCTTCTGGATGCTCTGTCCAGGGATTCTTAGGCAGGACCTTCAGGTGCAGAGGTGGGACGCTGTACGGTCTCAGCACGGTGTTACCAGGCAGATCGTGTGCAGACAATCCAGGGTCTGCTCCTGGTAACTTGGCGTCAGTGGAGTTTAGCAGGCATGGATAAGGCAGCGGGTGCGCAACAAGGTGCACAGCTGCACGGGAGACTGAGCTCCGTAGAGAATAACAGGCAATGCAGGACCTAGTCCTGGTAACTCACCGCAGTGGCACGCAGGTGTGCACAGCTGGCATTAGAGTGAGCCCTGTGGGTGGGCAGGCAGACAGGCAGGCATAAGCAAGAGCACTTTGTTTACCTGTGTACCTCCTCTTTATCAAATGTGGGCCGAGATTAATGGCCCCTTGGCCACCAGAATGACCTATCAGCTTGGCAGTTAGCCAAAGCATACCACAATAGGCAAAATCCACAAGCCTGGACCTTCCAAATATGGGAGTCACACAGGCTTTGCACCCAGTGGGCCATAAGCTGGGCATATGGGCATATACAACCACGTTACACAATCAGGGGCCCTGGGCAGGCCAGACTTTATGGCACCAGGTTTGTTATGCCCCTTTGTGTTCGTTTATGTGTTTACCTCTGGTGTGGACAGAAAAAACATCTCCAGGCAAGACAAGTCATGTGTAAGCCTGTTTTTGGGCCTATGGGCCCTCCGCGGCAGTACAGAGTATACCAAACATTAAATTATAAACTACCTTTGACTACACTAAGAAGAACAATCTTTTTTATTTTCAATTAATGGACTCAGTCATAACACTTTTAAAATTGTGATGTTTCTCATCATATCTTTTTGTCAAATCAGTTTGTCATAACATTGATTTTGTGTTTTTTAAACAGGAATCACAGAATCAGTCAGGGTTGGAAGGGACCACAAGGATCATCTAGTTCCAACCCCTCTGCCATGGGCAGGGACAACCTGCCCTAGATCAGGATACATCACCCCCTGGAAGACAATAAAGGAAGCATTCCATATGAGAGGGCCTGCTAAACGTTTCTGCCTTAACTGAGTGATTCTCCCTATCTATAAAAGATACGGTGCCAGTATCACATAAAAGCTATGCTATTGTGCCAGCCTACTTCTCATAAAGCCTCTCCTTTCCCACTACTGCACACACTATTTGTCACATAAAAGCATCGGTGGTTTAGGCATTTCTATTTATATTCTGTCAGAGGCAACGATTTTGTAATACAAACAGTATCACTTCTCAATCACTTGCACAACGTTTTCACTAGTAGTTGTGATGGTTTGGGTGTTCCTTGCCCTCCCACACTTTTGGAAATCACCCAGACTAGACTCAGCCAGCTCTGGAAACTGAATGAAGCTTANAGCTGGATGATCCTTGAGGTCCCTTCCAACCTAAACCATATGATTCTATGATTCTATATTCAGTGTCTCTGTCTTTCTTCCATCAGTTATTTGTCATGTGCCATGGCATAAAGTTAGGTGTTGAAAAAAATGATACATGGAAGAAACTAATAAAGGGAGAAAAATATGGAACAAGGTTTTGATGCTGCTAGTAAGTAAACTTGGATGATATTTACTGTGTGGAATTTTATCATATATTACTGTTATTTTTGCTGCATACTTTTGTGATTTTTGTTGTTCCATAGAAGGGTTGAAGAACCTCCAATAATAACATAGAATTATAACTGCACAACACAAAGACCAGAAGGGGAATATTCATTCTTCTGAAACAAAACTGCTCTCAATAGGGAAGATTAAGTACGTGATAGTCTCATGTCTCCATTAAACTAATGTCTCCTAAGAATTATTTTTGGAGATATATGGAGATTTCTTAATTGACATTATTTTGTTCATGGTTTCTAAAGAAATTGGCAGAGTTTTTCAGAAGGCAGACTGTTCACCTAGTTTCTGAGCTGAGGATCAATATTTATTTTTTTCTATCTCAGTTTGATTTGATAGCACTGGGTAGATGTCACCATCTGCTTCTATCTTATGAGATTTGACTCACTAGGTAAAAAATAGTAAATGTGACCAGAATGTGCAGGTTGGTGAAAGAAATTCACCTGTATATGCTACTCTGATTTTAATGAGAAAGGAAAAGATGGTATAGTAGCTGCTTCACCTTCCCATGGACTGAAGGGGAAAGCCATGCCACACCGAGAGAGGTGCTGGAGCTAAGTAAGGCAGCCCAGCCTGCTGCCTTTATAAAAACCAGGATAACTAAGAAAAGGCAACTGATGGTAGCAGGTGACTGCACTGAGAGGTATGGAGGCATCCATTTGTTGACCTGATGCACTCACTAAAGGTGTGTGTCGCTTACCAGGGCCTTATATCAGAGATGTCACTGAGACGCTACCAAACCTTGTAAAATCCACTGTATGCTACCTGCTGCTGTTGTTTCACAGGCACACCAGTGATATATCCAGGAGCACTAATAGAAACTACATGCTCCATACACTTGCAGCCCAGAAAGCCAACTATTTCCTGAACTACATCAAAAGTAGAGGGACCAGCAGGTTGAGAAAGGTGATTCTTGCTCTCTACTGCACTTTCATGAGGCCCCATCTGGAGCAGTGTGTTCAGCACAAGACAGACATGTATTTGATCAAGCAGGTCCAGACGAGGGCCACAATGATGATAGTGGTCTGCAGCATATGTCTCCAATGAAGACAGGCTGAGAGAATTTGGGTCCTTCACCCTGCAAAAGATAAGATTCCAAGGAGACCTTATAGTGACTTTGCAGTATGTGAAAGGGACCCACGAGAAAGTTGGAGATGGAGCTTTACAAGAGTGACAATGACTTTAAACTGAAAGAGGATAGATTTAGACTATGAATGAGGATAAAATTATTTACGTGAGAGTAGTTATGTGAGAGTATGAGGCAATGGAATGGCTTGCCTGGAAAAGTTGTAGATGACCCCCCCAGAAGCATTCATTGCCAGGCTCAATGGGGCTTTGAGGAACATGGACTAGTAGAAGATATCCCTGTTCAGGACAAGGAGTTCAGGAATAGATGAACTTTAAGATTTCTTCCAACCCAAATGATTCTATGATTGTGTGATTATATGATTCTGTGATATCATAAGCATTGATGAACCTTCATGAACATTTTCCCCATTAAAATAATAAAAGCTGTTTTCAAAGAGGAAAAATATCTTCAGCAAAAAGACTTTCAAAACTTAGAGTGTTAATTGGATGATGTCAGAAAGCAGCCTTTTTAAAGCAGCCTTTACTGATATCCTAAATGATACAGTTAAAGGGATCAAAAAAATGATGTAGCACCATTTTTGTAAGAGAAGGTTGAACTCCTAATCTGCCTAGTTCCATCAGTAAATATAGAAATTTTTTGCTTAAAAATTATAAAGTCAGATCTGTTTAGCTTTTCTAGTCTCTTGTGCACCTGACTGCTGAAATTGCATTAAAAGGAATGCACTCTTTCCAGTTTCTACATTACAAAAAGAAAAGTGCTCCTACATTTTTCTGCCTTTTTGGAAGGACCTCCAAGATCATCCAGTCCAACCTAGCACCCAGCCCTGTCCAATCAACCAGACCATATCACTAAGTGCCTCATCCAGGCTTTTCTTCAACACCTCCAGGGACAGTGACTCCACCACCTCCCTGGGCATCCCATTCCAGTGGCAAGTCACTTCCTCCTCACATCCAGCCTAACTTGAGACTGTGTCCCCTTGTTGTGTAATGTCATGTATCAGTCAGAAATGCACATTAAAAAAACTATGAGAAAGAAAAACAAACAAAAAACCCTAAAAGTACTCCAAGATGAATGTTGTGGTGGTTTGGGTGTTACCCACTCCCCCCCATACTTTGGAAATCACCCAGACTAGACTTAGCAGCTCTGGAAGTAGAATGAAGCTTATATTTACAGTTTAGCAGAATATACAAGCAGATAGTTACAGTATACACAGTTACAGACAGAAATATACAAGGTGAAAGGTAATACAGAAACACAACAGCCCTCCCAGAAACCTGAGTCCCCAAGAATGGGCTTCCAACTGCCCTTCCACCTTCTCCCACCCCTCAGTCTTACCCCAGATGTTGCCTTGTGCCCCAAGGAAGAATGGAGGGTCAGCCAGGGGGGTTAGGAAGCAGGTGGATTGATCAGAGACGGAGGGTGAGGTTAGAGAGAAAATGCAGCTCAAAAGCCCAGGCTGTGTCCGAACTGCTTTATCTATGTTTCGATTCTTGTTCTTATACATCTCAGCAAGCCTTTGAGTGTAGTAAACATCACCATTGTTTCCCTTTCACAGCCTGTAGTCTAATTCTTCTCACCTAAACATTCTAGCTAGCTTCAAACTAGCACAAATGTGTAAACAGGTCTAAATCCAGAAATATACAGATATGCAGAAAATAAGTCTTTTACTATAAATAGCTGGTTCATATCCAGGATTGTTCAAATGGCTTGAAGCTCTATTTTTTATTCTCTCCCTAGTGTGCACAATTTTTATATGGAAAGTAAAAGCAGACTGCATTTTTTTTAGTCCTTATAGCACCAGCATTTGGAACAGTAGCTAAGACAAGAATGTAGCAGTAGCATTTTTATCCCCTTCACATTTCTTCCTGTCAGCTTCCTTTCTTCCCAGTAAGTTAATCACAGAGCAGAGAAGAATGCAAGAAAAATCCCTTTTGCATTGTCCAAGCCACTTAAATTGCCATTGAAAAGCAGTGCTCCAGGACTGAGGCAGAAAGCTGCAGTGACAAATTCAGGGAGAATCAATTGTTCACTTGCCACCACCTTTTTATCTCCCAGCTCAAAGATTTGCCATTTCCTTAGACATATCAGAAGACGGAATGGATAAAAGCATCTGGTTTAATTTGGCTGAGATTCATTACTTGAGATCCTCTCAGATTTTCATATCTTTTCTACCTCTTGGAAGATGAGTAGCACTGTCTAGTCTGACTTCCTCTTTAGTTGCTATTCAGTTATGAATTAAGGGAAGGAAATACTTTTGGAAAAGGAAATGTCTCTGCTCATTGTGCAGTTAGGAGCCTCATTCTCACACCAAACATAGTTGTGTTTTCTTCTGAGACACTTTCAAATTCTTGTTCATCAGGCTGGGAGGATGCAAACATACAGCCTACAGTGCTTTCTGCAGGTTTGCTTTTGATAGAAGGAAAAGAAATCTCCTTGATCCTTTTTAGTGTGTCAGAGAGGTTAAAAAACAAAGCCAACAAACAAAACCTACTTACTTTAGTCCTATTCTTCAGATAAAAGATGTTAATGAATTTGAAAATCCAAGTGTAACTCTCCCAGTATCCTCTTATCCAGAGTACTCCTTCAAACTCCATTGTCTTCATCTTCAACCTATCTAAGGTAATAGATTCTATCAAAGGTTCTATCAGAGTACTCCTTCAACCTCCACTGTCTTCATCTTCAATCTATCTAAGGTAATAGATTCTATCAAAGGTTCTATCAAAGGTAATAGTATGTTTTGTTTGGTTTTAAAATATAAACATGTTGTTTAAAGAATGGGACCTTGTTAGAGTTATAATGGTCATCAGCCTGTTGTTCTTCTCTTCTGCTTTGTACGTTCCTCCTTCTAGTTTGGAATAGATTCTTTTCCTGGTAGATCTCGACTTCAAATGTTTGCAATCTTTATTTACTCCATTTACAGCATTCTAGTTAAAAGTTGAAGCATAGAACAGAGGGCATCAAGCCAGTCATCAGCAGGTTTGCAGATGACACCAAACTGGGGGCAGATGTGGCTGGGTTGGAGGGCAGAAGGGCTCTGCAGCAGGACCTTGACCGCCTGCACAGATGGGCAGAGTCCAAGGGGATGCCGTTCAATAAGTTCAAGTGCCAGGGGCTGCACTTTGGCCACAACAACCCCATGCAGAGATACAGGCTGGGGTCGGAGTGGCTGGAGAGCAGCCAGACAGAGAGGGATCTGGGGGTGCTGATTGATACCCGCCTGAACATGAGCCAGCAGTGTGCCCAGGTGGCCAAGAGAGCCAATGGCATCCTGGCCTGCATCAGGAATGGTGTGGCCAGCAGGAGCAGGGAGGTCATTCTGCCCCTGTACTCTGCACTGGTTAGACCACACCTTGAGTACTGTGTCCAGTTCTGGGCCCCCCAGTTTAAGAGGGACATTGAGATGCTTGAACGTGTCCAGAGAAGGGCAACGAGGCTGGTGAGAGGCCTCGAGCACAGCCCTACGAGGAGAGGCTGAGGGAGCTGGGATTGTTTAGCCTGGAGAAGAGGAGGCTCAGGGGAGACCTTATTGCTGTCTACAACTACCTGAGGGGTGGTTGTAGCCAGGAGGAGGTTGCTCTCTTCTCTCAGGCAGCCAGCACCAGAACAAGAGGACACAGCCTCAAGCTGTGCCAGGGGAAATTTAGGCTTGAGGTGAGGAGAAAGTTCTTCACTGAGAGAGTCATTGGACACTGGAATGGGCTGCCCAGGGAGGTGGTGGAGTCGCCGTCCCTGGAGCTGTTCAAGGCAGGATTGGACGTGGCACTTGGTGCCATGGTCTAGCCTTGAGCTCTGTGGTAACAGGTTGGACTTGATGATCTGTGAGGTCTCTTCCAACCTTGGTGATACTGTGAGACTGTGACACTGTGAGAAGTATTATTTCAAAATGAATGACAATAATCAACTTTAAATTCCATGACCTGTTCTTTCCTGAGTTGTATGTTTTCCTGTAAATCAAGAGACCATCTTGAAAGCTATATAGTTGCACTGACCTTTAATTAAAAAAGGTAAATGTAGAATCAGTTTGTAATACCTACAGACAGAAATAAGGCACACGTATCCTCGTGATTATAGACTCTGTTTAGCTCACCTTTATAAATGGTGAAGGCAAGATGAGGAACTGGGTATAGGTCATAGGAGATTTCAGTGAGCTGACAACAATACCCACTTCCTCAACAGTTAGCTTCTCTTCACCACACAAAACCACCATCACAGACTCCCCTCCTACCCTGTGGAGGTGAAGGCTGGAAGTAGTCACAAGAAGGCTTGGGGGTCTCTCAGAGTGTCTTCCTCTCTTATTTGGGAAAGGTTTCAGATTAGAAGGAAGCCTACTGTGATATAGATTATATGTAGGAATGCTGATTTATTGCAAATATAACAATCATTGCACTAAAAATCTCCCCCTTAG
This sequence comes from Tricholaema leucomelas, assembly GCA_013400475.1. NCBI lineage: Eukaryota > Metazoa > Chordata > Aves > Piciformes > Lybiidae > Tricholaema lacrymosa > Tricholaema leucomelas. The sequence continues at coordinate 239,660 of WAAF01016952.1, forward strand.
CCTTTTCACCAGGAAGATAAACAAACATAATGCTTATAAAACTAAGTACTGGGGTTGGAAAATATTCCAGTGGCCTTCAATAACTTTATGCCTTCAGGTTTGACCCCCTGATCTCCCTCCCTACTTACTGTAACTTCACCTGGTTGTTTTTCTTCATGTAAATATTTCTTAGGTGTTGTTTATATCAGTAATGAGGGTTGGTTGCCTGCTGTGGCTGGAATCTTAGATTTTAGTAATGAACATCTTCACTAATTAAGCATGAATTGTTTTCTTTTAAAGACTTTGAACAACATTAAAACTTTGGGTATGACTTTGTGTGTGGAAAAGTTAAGGACAAAAGAGTCTACAATATGTAAGGACGTGGTAACTTTCCATTCTGGAGGGCAGGCTTTTTGGTAAGACCATGTTTATTCACAAGCCTTCACGAATGAGCACTTTAAAAGTTGATGAACCTGGAATTTAGCTGCTTGCAAAGCCAGATGAAAGTGAAGTTCAGAGAAAATGGCATTCATTGTGAACTCCTTTCACAGAGATTACCCAAACCACACCAGGATTTTTGAGCATTGCTTTTGCTTTGTTTTTTTCACAGAGATTACCCAAACCACACCAGGATTTTTGAGCATTGCTTTTGCTTTGTTTTTTTCACAGAGATTACCCAAACCACACCAGGATTTTTGAGCATTGTTTTTGCTTTGTTTTTTTCACAGAGATTACCCAAACCACACCAGGATTTTTGAGCATTGCTTTTGCTTTGTTTTTTCACAGATTACCCAAACCACACCAGGATTTTTGAGCATTGCTTTTGCTTTGTTTTTTACCACTGCTCCATCCTTAAACACCAAAAACTCCATTTGTCATCAACACATATTGTACCAAGAGAGGACAATGTCCAGATAAAAGAAAAGCTGACCAAAGTCTTCCAGCATGATCTTTTTTTTAACATCAATATATAGACATCCATAAAGTCTAAAAGATTATGGTGGTTGTGTTTTTGGTGCCTGAGAAATGACAAGACAAGGGTCAATAAGCATTTGGGTCAGGGCTTGTGTCAAAGAAAGCACAATGAACTTTTGAAAGAAACATCAGGCAGTTTAGGTTAGGCTCAAAACAGATAAGGAACAAAAAGAGAAGTATCTTTCTTGGCCTTTTGGACAAAAAATCTCTATTGGAAGTGTGAGGAAATTCCTATGGGGAGATAGCCTAACTTGAAGGACATTTCAAATGCAATGGTTTTAAAAATAGTTTAAAGGGAATTCATAACTACAAACTCGAAGCCAGACTTTGTTTTTATTTTCTTTACTGAGATTGCATGTCAACAGATATTTACTGTATGTTGTGGTCAAGCTCACGGGTGGTAGCAAAAGTTCAGATTGATAGAACAATGTGCTAGTTTGAGCCTAGCTAGCATGTTTTGGTGAGAAGAACTAGATGATAGGCTGTGAAATGAAAACAATGGTGAGGTCTACTTCCCTCACAGTCTTGCTGGGATGTGTAAAGAAGAAAGGCAAAACAAAAATTAGGTCACTTGTTTCTTCTCTTCGCTGGGGAGCTTTGCCTNAAGATATAATTTTAACTGTATACTCCAGACTTTTTTTCAGACTTCCCCCCTGCCCCCCCCCCCCCACTAAAGCAGTTTGTAATGTTAACCTTATATTTAATCAGAGACAACATTTCCTGTGAAACTGAAGGCAATGGTAAGTTAAAAGGATCTCAGCTTGAGTTGACAGAAAGCAATTTAGTTATTTTGGTAGTGATGATGTATTGCCAAGGTCACAAACAAGACTGATTTATACAGGAAATACGGGTTAGAAAGGCTACTTAAGGGAGCTGCAAATACTTTGCTTAGAAGTGGCTAGGTGGATTTATTTCTTCCATCAGCTGCACCCAAACAGTGTGATTTACCATTAATCTTATTTCACAATTCAGAAATAGAGTGTTTAATAACTTCTTTTTTTTTGAAAAACATTTTTTCCCTTGGTATTCTGCAGATTAAATTGGTATTCAAAGTAGATGATGCAGAATCATAGAATCATAGAATCATAGAATGGTTTAGGTTGGAAGGGACCTCAAGGATCATCCAGCTCCAACCCCCTGCCATAGGCAGGGACCCCTCCCACTAGAGCAGGCTGCTCAAGGCCTCATCCAGCCTGGCTTTAAACACCTCCAGGGAGGAAGCATCCACAGCCTCCCTGGGCAACTCATTCCAGTGTCTTACCAATTCTTACCAGAATTTTAAAAGGTGTCCTGGACTTCTGCTCATCCAAGGGAGACATGTGATAAGGTGTGCCCAGCACAACAGAAATATGACCTGACAGAGTCAAAGAAGTCTTTACACGTGTAGCTATTAATAGGAATGTCCACTAAGCATTCTTTAAACACATAGAATCATAGAACAGACCACTTTGGAAGAGACATGCAAGATCATCCAGTCCAACCTAGCAGCCAGAGAACTAAATTATCACATACAATATACTTCTTGATCAAGTCAGAGAAATGAACATGGCAGGAACTGTGATCTGTCCAGAACAAGTAACTTTTAAATGAATAATTCAAAATTAAACATTTCAGGGTGAAGTAAATTTACCAAAACCTTAATTTTTTTGTAAATGTACTGAAAAAGAAAATTCTTGCATCAAGCAAAAAGAAGTCCTCTGAAACAAGTTAGCTAATCTGCATGTCATTCACAGGTTCCAATCCAGGAGGTTAATGTTTGGATTTAGACTCTATTTTTGAACAAAAAAAACAATGGTTTAGCTTTTTTCTTAACGAAATTGCTATACACTTAGCTTTAGCCTGAGCAATTCAACACCTGCTTTGCATAACAGCAGAGCTATCTGGAGCTTTACCTACAATTACCTTACCAGTATCAGAGTAAACACAGTAGGAAGGAGTCTATACTGCTCTAAAATGCAAACCATGTCAGTAGTAAAATATAAAAATAAATGTCTACAGGCTCATAAAGTTTACTGTTTTTTTCCTTGCTTACACTCATTATGGCTACAAGAAAGTGTAATTGTAAGAGGATTCTAAGACATCTATTAGCTAGTAGGCAAGTTTAAATTAATAATCCTAGGTTGTGGATAGAATTATAGAATCATAGAATAATAGAATCAACCAGGTGGGAAGAGATGTCGAAGGTCATCCAGTCCAACCGAGCACCCAGCCCTGTCCAATCAACCAGACCATGGCGCTAAGTGCCTCAGCCAGGCTTTTCTTGAACGCCTCCACGAATGACTCCACCACCTCCCTGGGCAGCCCATTCCAATGCCAAATCATTCTCTTTGTGAGGAACTTCCTCCTAACATCCAGCCTATACCTCCCTCGGCACAACTTGAGACTGTGTCCCCTTGTTCTGTTGCTCTTTGTCTGGGAGAAGAGACCAACCTGGCTACAGCCTCCCTTCAGGTAGTTGCAGACAGCAATGAGGTCTGCCCTGAGCCTCCTCTCCTCCAGGCTAAACATCTCCAGCTCCCTCAGACTCTCCTCATAGGGTTTGTGTTCCAGGCCCCTCACCAGCTTTGTTGCCCTTCTCTGAGCACTTTCCAGTATCTCAACATCTCTCTTGAATTGAGGAGCCCAGAACTGAGCACAGGACTCAAGGTGAGGCCTCTCCAGTGTTGGGTAAAGGGGAAGAATAACCTCCCTTGTTCTACTTACCACAACATTCCTGATACAGTCCAGGATGACATTGGCTCTCCTGGCCACCTAGACACACTGCTACATTATGTTCAGCAAGCAGCATCTTTCACAAGGCACTAAGAAGATATGTGACCAATGAATAATTGCCACCTATAGTCACTTTTCTGCCCAACTATGTTATCTTATGTCTTACATCTTGTGACATCTGAACACTTGAAACTCTCCTTGAGCTCCATAACAAGGCCAAGTGTAAGGTCCTGCACCTGGGTCGGCACAATCCCAGGCACAGACACAGGCTGGGTGATGAATGGCTGAGAGCAGCCCTGAGGAAAAGGACCTGGGGGTCTGGGTCGACGAGAAGCTCAACATGAGCCTGCAGTGTGCACATGCAGCCCAGACAGCAACCCTGTGCTGGGCTGCAGCAAGAGCAGTGTGGCCAGCAGGGCAAGGGAGGGGATTCTCCCCCTTTACTCTGCTCTCCTCAGACCCCACCTGGAGTACTGTGTGCAGTTCTGGAGCCCCCAGCACAAGAAGGACATGGAACTGCTGGAGCGGGTCCAAAGGAGAGCCACAAAGATGATCAGAGGGCTGCAGCAGCTCTGCTATGAGGACAGGCTGAGAGAGTTGGGGCTCTTCAGCCTGGAGAAGAGAAGGCTTTGAGGAGACCTTAGAGTGGCTTTCCAGTATCTGAAGGGAGCCTACAGGAAGGCTGGGGAGGGACTATTGACAAGGTCTGGTAATGTCAGGATGAGGGGGAATGGGTTTGAACTGGAAGAGGGGAGATTTAGACTGGATGTTAGGAGGAAGTTCTTTACAGTGAGGGTGGTAAGACACTGGCACAGGTTGCCCAGGGAGGTTGTGGATGCTTCCTCCCTGGAGGCGTTTAAGGCCAGGCTGGATGAGGCCTTGAGCAGCCTGCTCTAGTGGGAGGTGTCCCTGCCTATGGCAGGGGGTTGGAGCTGGATGATCCTTGAGGTCCCTTCCAACCTAAACCATTCTATGATTCTATGCTAATAGTAAACTGATTAAAGATACAAAACAAAAAAGAGGAACTCTTGTCATTGGCTCTAAAAAGACTGAATTTTATGAAGTTATTCCCCCTCTTTTAATTGCTTAGGAACACAAATGAAGCACAACTAAGCTTGTGAAGTGCAAAGAATTCTGAATTACACAGATTGCAATGAAAACTCTTGCTTCATGTTTGTATAAAGTTTCCTCTCCAGCTAAGAGCATCATATACACTGACTACCACAGTTTTCAGCAAAATCCAGGACAGTAGCAAAGAGAAAAAGCAAAGGGTTGAAAAACCTGTCTGAGGACAAGGACAAGGAATCAGTTACAAGCGCATTGCGTCAAATTGTGTTATTCTAAAACTTTTACTGCACAAAGAAAGCTTCCTGTCAAAATTCCTGTGACACAGTCTTCTACTAGATACTATTCTTTCCTGGATGAAAACATTTTCAGGGGAAAATGAGGAAAAAAGCAAAAGCAATTACAATAAAGAACTAGAATTATTTTATTTTCTTTTCCCACAGCTCCCAATGGCATTTCCATTTCTTTAGTGCCCATCTTCCCATTCTTTTATTTTCTCTTACTGTTAATATTATTCCTTTTTTATCCCTCTTTTAAAAATGTATTTCCTTACATACCTTACTCTCCATTCAATGGACAGTTTTTCCTCCCTGAAAACAACTCACACATATCACAAAAATTCCTGCAGTGCTTTTAGGTCCTTGGGGTGGATGACGATGGGTAATCAGTGGGTAGCACTAGTCTCAGAGGTGACTGTGCTCCAACAGGAAATGAGAAAAGGACATCCAATAATTTTCTACCACAAGAGGAAAAATTGAGGTCATTACTCTACTTGAGAATTTTGATCTTTTGGTGAAAAAAAAAATCCCACACAGGATTATAATTCGCCTAGTATAAATATAAAAGCAATTTCCTCTCTCTAAAATTGCTTTTCAATTTCCTCAGCATTCAGAGAATTATTCCAAGACCCACATTCTAGGGAGGTGGCAGTTCACAGGTAATTTTAATTCCAATGTCAGTAAATATAAAAAGGGAAAACAAGTGAACCCTTTGTTGTCTTTTTGGAGTTTTTTTTGGAGCTTGATTTTTTTTTGGGGGGGAGGGAGAAAATTACCAGAACATCAGCTGAATAATGAAAACCAGAATCAGTCATTTGAGAGCCAATATCTGATGTTTTAAATGCAAAAATCCTATATTGCAGCAGATGATCTATTACTGACATACAAAAAATGAGACCTCACAACACACAGAGTATTATCAGGAAAGATATGTTTTTAATCAGCACTGCATGACAAGGGTCAATGCCCCTCCAAAGCCCTTGCACACCTTCACCTGTTTCAGGTAGAATATTTATGCTACAAAATCATAGAATAGAATCATAGAATCATAGAATGGTTGAGGTTGGAAGGGACCTCAAGGATCATCCAGCTCCAACCCCCTGCCATAGGCAGGGACACCTCCCGCTAGAGCAGGCTGCTCAAGGCCTCATCCAGCCTGGCCTTAAACGCCTCCAGGGAGGAAGCATCCACAACCTCCCTGGGCAACCTGTGTCAGTGTCTTACCACCCTCACTGTAAAGAACTTCCTCCTAACATCCAGTCTAAATCTCCCCTCTTCCAGCTTAAACCCATTCCCCCTCATCCTGACATTACCAGACCTTGTCAATAGTCCCTCCCCAGCCTTCCTGTAGGCTCCCTTCAGATACTGCAAAGCCACTCTAAGGTCTCCTCGAAGCCTTCTCTTCTCCAGGCTGCAGAGCCCCAACTCTCTCAGCCTGTCCTCATAGCAGAGCTGCTGCAGCCCTCTGAGCATCTTCGTGGCTCTCCTCTGGACTCGCTCCAGCAGTTCCATGTCCTTCTTGTGTTGGGGGCTCCAGAACTGCACACAGTACTCCAGGTGGGGTCTGAGGAGAGCAGAGTAAAGGGGGAGAATCCCCTCCCTTGCCCTGCTGGCCACACTGCTCTTGATGCAGCCCAGCACAGGGTTGCTGTCTGGGCTGCATGTGCACACTGCAGGCTCATGTTGAGCTTCTCGTCAACCCAGACCCCCAGGTCCTTCTCCTCAGGGCTGCTCTCAGCCATTCACCACCCAGCCTGTATCTGTGCCTGGGATTGCACCGACCCAGGTGCAGGACCTTACACTTGGCCTTGTTAAACGTCATGAGGTTGGCCTGGGCCCACCTCTCCAGCCTGTCCAGGTCCCTCTGGAAAATCATACATATTCAATACAGGGGTAGGGTTATTACAGTTAATTCTTGGAATAGGAGGAGATATTGCAAGTAATTCCTGGAACTCATTTCCATAATGTCCCACCTCTTCATGCATGCTCACTGCCACCTCACTGGTCATCCATTGGGGTCTTGGGGAGGAAGGCCGACATCTTCCTCAGCCTGACCTCTCTCCCTTTCATCCACCTGCATCAGTTGTGGGTCACATTCTTGACTGGAGTTTCCAATGTTCTCATCTTTGAATACAGTATTCTTCTTCTCCATGAGAGTGTTTCAAGACCCTCTCAAGCTTAACCCTCTCCCGCTGTGTTTATCTGGCTGTCAATGTTTAATATTGGTGCTCACACAGTTAATGATTTAACTGGGTTGCTACACTTTGTGTTCTCTATCCCTTTTCCCCATATCAATACAGAGACTATAGATATTGGAATGGGCTGCCCAGGGAGGTGGTGGAGTCACCGTCCCTGGGGCTGTTCAAGGCAGGATTGGACGTGGCACTTGGTGCCATGGTCTAGCCTTGAGCTCTGTGGTGAAGGGTTGGACTTGATGATCTGTGAGGTCTCTTCCAACCCTGATGAGACTGTGATACTGTGATACTATGATATGCTTGAATTTATTTTTGATTAATGACAATGAATTCTGGTCCTTTCTCCTGGCTCTACCAGTGCAATGAAAGATCATCATAAAGGACAACAGAGGAAAATTTTGTGCCTTGGGTCTTTAAAAAGTCTCCCTCAAGCAGATTATAAAAAATAAATAAGTAGGAAGTATATGTTTACTGGAACACTGGGGATCTTGTTTAGTGTCAGAGTCACATTCCTGAGAAGCTTATCTTAGTGTAGGATTGAGCAAATTGGAAAGTAAGATGCAGTAGTAACATACTTTTAATATAACAAATTGTTCTTTATTTAAAGCTACTTCTAAGTCACAAAGATTTTAAACCCTGTCAAAGACAGCGTGCAAAGATAAAAATAAAGAAGTGTCAGGAACAAAAAAATGTTCTTTTTGTCTTCCCTTGAATTAATTTGCTTGTCAGTCAAAAAATCTGCTAATGCATATGCAAAATAAGCAGCATGACTTACACTACTGAAAGAACAAGAAGAACTGAAGAAAAGGTAAATGACAGCTGTGATGAGCAAGGATTCTTCCCAATCTATAGTATGTATTCAACTAGAACAATACTCTGAAAGATGGTGAAGAAATGATGGCAGAACAGTCAATTACAGCTGAGCAGAGTGTAAACAGATACAAAATTTGCTGAGCAGAACTGACACCAGGTGGTAGGCCTTCTCTGTAACAGGCAGAACTCAAGCCCTGTTGAGCAGTAGGGATTCCACTCCTTTGTGGCAACCCTCCCAGGCTAACAAAGTGGTGGTGGGAGCAAGCAGCTCTCAGCAGAGAAAAGTCTAGAATAAATAAAGTCCTAGTGGGAAACATGAGACACAAAAGAAATTCACTGAGATGTAGATGAGATTAGCAATTGATGCATTTCAAATCAATTTCAACTCCATGAAAAGAATGACTTGGGACATTAATTCAAGGTCTTGTTAGTCTAAGTGAAGAAAGAGCAGAGAATTAACTTGCTAAGAGGCTTTTGCAACCTGTTTAGAAGTGTCTTTCAAGTAAGTAATTTGAAACTTTTCTTGTAGCCAAGTGGGGGTTGGTCTCTTCTCTCAGGCAACCAGCAACAACCAAGCAGACAGAGTCTCAAGTTGTGCCAGGGGAGGTATAGGCTGGATGTTAGGAGGAAGTTCTTGCCAGAGAGAGTGATTGGCATTGGAGTGGGCTGCCCAGGGAGGTGGTGGAGTCACCATCTCTGGAGGTGTTGAAGCAAAGCCTGGATGAGGCACGTAGTGCCATGGCCTAGTTGATTGTACAGGGCTGGGTGCTAGGTTGGACTGGATGAGCTTGGAGGTCTCTTCCAACCTGGCTGATTCTATCATTCTATGATTCTATAATTCAATGTGAAGAACACTGAGAAGTAAATGGACATTCCTTACAAATGCCATTATTGATAGTTAAAACTATCATTTAATCAAATCCCAAACCCTCCACTACTTGGATTCTGAAACCAGACTAACTTTTGTCAATGACCCTGTGAAACAGTATAAGCTTCCCTTCAGTTTCCGTTAGGTTTATCTTGAATGTGACCAGCAACTCTGCACAGTACAAAAGGTTGGGACAAATTCAGTGTCAGTGTTGTCCTAGGAGAAAGAAGCAGCAAAGAAGACAGGAGAAAAAACAGTCATAAACCAACACAAAAGTCCTTAACATGTGTGGTGGTTTGGGTGTCCCCCACCCCCCCCCCCTACTTTAGAAATCACCCAGACTAGACTCAGCCAGCTCTGGAAATACGAATGAAGCTTATATTTACAGCTAGCACAATTTACAAGCAGATATTTACAGTATATACAGTTATAGACAGAAATAGACAAGGTAAAAAGGTAATACAGACACAACTCCCCTCCCAGAAACCTGAGTCCCCAGGAGGGGCTCTCAACCACCCCCTCACCTTCCCCCTACCCCTCTCAACCTTACCCCAGTCCCAAGGAAGAATGGAGGCTCAGCCAGGAGGGTTAAGAAGCAAAGTGAATGAGCCAAAAGCAAAAGGAGGGTGAGGTCAGAAAGCAAGATGGAGTTCAGCCAGCAGCCCAGCTCCCCAGCAGGCNATGTCCCCCACCCCACCCCCCTACTTTAGAAGTCACCCAGACTAGACTCAGCCAGCTCTGGAAATATGAATGAAGCTTATATTTACAGCTGGCACAATTTGCAAGCAGATATGTACAATATATACAAATATAGACAGAAATACACAAGGTAAAAAGGTAATACAGACACAATTCCCCTCCCAGAAACCTGAGTCCCCAGGAGGGGCTCTCAACCACCCCCTCACCTTCCCCCTACCCCTCTCAACCTTACCCCAGTCCCAAGGAAGAATGGAGGCTCAGCCAGGAGGGTTAAGAAGCAAAGGTGAATCAGCCAAAAGCAAAAGGAGGGTGAGGTCAGAAAGCAAGATGGAGTTCAGCCAGCAGCCCAGCTCCCCAGCAGGCGAAGAGCCCAAATCCAAGTGCAGATTGAAGAGAACAAGTGAAGTGACTTGATCTTTTGTTTTGCTTTTCTTCTTTACACATCTCAGCAAGGCTATGAGGGAAGTAGACATCACCACTGCTTTCGTTTCATAGCCTATGATCTAGTTCTTCTCACCAAAGCATTCTAGCTAGGCTCAAACTAGCACAACATGTTACACTTCTATCTCAAGCCAAGCAGCTGCAAAGAATTGCACCCAGAAAAAAAAAATGTTTAATAATTATCTAATATTTTTTACACACAATCATATACTGAAAATAATTTTACTCCAAATTTACATTCTAATTTACCAACCTAAGCTGCTGTCATTGCCATCACATGGGGCTGGCATTTTAAGTTACAGGTGAAAAGATAAACTTGTCAAATGTTGTTTCTCCCAGTCGTTAAGATTTCATTATTCTGAACTTGTTGTGCTGAGAAAACCAGCCAAAAATTTCTTCCACACACCAGCAAGGGATTATTTTATGAGTCAAAGTCTGTCTAAAGAAACAATTTCCTGTGATGGTCTTAATTAATTTCTTCACAATGCTCAGTTTTTATATGAGGGATGTGATTTCGTTTCTCTGCCCTGAGTGAGCAGTCTCGAAGTCCCATTTCTAATTGAGAATGAAGTACCTTACCCTGTCTACCATTTGAAACTTCATAGAAAAGACTTAGATTCTTTCACTGGTCATTTTGCAAGATTGACAGACCACATCTTTGGGGTAAAAAAACCAAGGGTAAAGATATAAAGGAATTTACTGGGACACTGAAGATACCTGATTTTCATCTGCTCCAGTGCCTTTTGAAAATTTTGTACTAAGTAATCTATGAATAAAATGGAAATACTATTACTGGATCCCATGGCAACTAGCGAGCTCCACCATATCAGGTTGTGGTGGTAGGCTTGATGGGACAAACATGGGCTTATCCACGTTGGCTTATGGAGACATGTTCCTCTGCTCCCCTTACTTCTATGCTGGGGGGCAGCAACCATGGGAAGGGAGGGCAAAAGTCCTGACCTCACCTAATAGGTAAAGCCTGGCAAAGTGCCATTCTGATTGGCTAATCTGTGTCCAATTCCCCATTAGTCTTGAACTGGATATTGATAAAAGGGATAAGCAGGTAGCCAAGTGGCCGCCACCTCATTTTGCATCCTGAATTTGCCTGGAGAGCTTACCAGGAACAGGCTCTAAATGCCTCCATGCGATCGGCCTGCGTAGCCAGCCAGACATTGTGCTTAGACTGCACATCACAAGACCTCCTGCCTGCACATGAAGTCTCCTGCTAAGACTAGAAGTCCCGGGGATACACAGATCGTCCAGAGGAGCCAGGAGATAAAGTCAGAGATTATCTGCTTCCTTTCCCCTGAAGCCTGGGAAGAATCAAGTCTCAGCATCAGAGTTCCACATGCTTTGAGTACTGTCTGATTTATACTTTGTGAGTAAATACTTACAATCTTCTTCCAGTATAATATTTGCTTTTGCCACTTTAAGAAATAAGTGCTCTAGTTTTGCCTGTGCCCTGTGTGTATATATTTCCAAACTGTGCAGTTTTGAACTTGTCAGTAAGTTTTCTGGTGAGTTTTAATGTTAATAAATAATTTTCACTGTTATTAACAATCATCTGGACATCAAAATTAATCCAGATTATTAATTTTGCGTAATTAATTTTGCAGATCAGTTTCACAGAATCACAAAATGTTCAAGGTTGGAAGGGACCTTGAAAGATCACCTAGTCCAGCTTCCAGTTTGTGCATATTTTGCTTTTTTCTTCTATTTCTTGGTGTGCTAATTTGTCAACAACAGCAAAAATGTGGACTTAGAACACGGCTGATAAGGCAGACTACTGAACAGCAAGACATAAAAGAGCATCCCCTTAACATTAAAGTTACTGCTTCAAGAATTCAATTATTTTAAAAAGGCAAAGGAAATGCAACTATTGTTTCCTTTTTCATCTCTGAATGCTTTTTTACAGTTCTACTCCATGATCAGAGAGATGCCTAAAGTGCCTGTTCTCACAGGATTTAGGTATCAGTAGCTCAGCACAAAGCTACTGAACCTTGAGTGAACTCAGACCTCTGTGCCAAGCAAAGGATACCTTATAGTATTTAACTCACAGTTATGTAGGCATTTTTCATATTCCAGGGTTAGAAGGAAGGATTTCCTGAGGACTCCACCTTGACCCTTTATCAGTTTGACAAATAAGATTGTGGGTTTATATCAGAGAGGCAAAGAATGATAGGGGTTTGTTGTAGAAATTTACAATTGGTTGTGAATTATGAATATTAATTTCTGTGTTAATATTAAGTTTTATTAATAATATTCAAAAACTCAGGGAAAATTCCCTGAGATTCTTTGGATTTTTGGTTGACAGGAAGTAGTTGCACAAAGGGTATTCATAAACATGGAATTAAACAACTTAAACAATCAGAACTTGGAAAAATAGGAATGGGAAAACAGGAAAAAAAGTCTAACTGTGCTTATGGAGTCTTAGCATTAATTCATAGTATCATAGTATCAGCGAGGTTGGAAGAGACCTCCAAGATCATCCAGTCCAACCTATCACCCAGCCCTATCCAGTCATCCAGGCTGTGACACTAAATGCCTCATCCAGTCTTTTATTGAACTGTTACGTGAGCCTACCAGGGGGGCAGCTCTGCTTGACCTGCTGCTCACAAATAGAGAGGGGCTGGTGGGGGATGTGGTGGTCAGAGGCTGCCTGGGGTCCAGTGACCATGAAATTATAGAGTATTCTAGTATGTGTACTCACAATGCATTGATCCTTGAGGCAAAAATACTAAATATTCCAGGCAGGAGGAAGGAGAGAAGAAATGCATTGATGCTGAGTTGCCAGTGCAAGCTGCAAACACATGGCCACTGTGATTCCCAGTTAAACGAGCCTCAAATGGGGTGCTGCTGGAGAGCCAGTGCCGAAAGAAGCAGTTTCTAAAGCACCCCCCATGAAATACATCATTTTGAAAACACAACTGGCCAAAAAGCATTAGTGTCATTGTTTTGGCCAATGAATTCAAAGCTTCATGCCTTGTGTGACCACGCAGGCACATTGAGAGGCAGCACAAGACTCCTAGCTTGGTGATGTTAAGCCCCTGGCCCTCAAGGCTTTTCTGGGGCCAAACCCTTTATTGGCTCATCCACTCAACTCCTGGACCCGCAACAGGAGGAGGAGAGTAAGGGTTAAACCAGTCTGGCAGGATTTATGCCCTACCAGGACAGGGTTGGAAGGGACCCCATCACCGGAGCAGGTTCATTTAGAGCAGATTGCACAGGGTGGTGTCCAGGTGGGTTTTAAATGACTCCAGAGATAGAGACTTTGTCACTGTTATGGGCAGCCTCTTCAAGTGCTCTACCATTCTCAAAGAAAAGGAGTTCCTCCTTATATTTAGATGGAACTTTCTGTATTCAAGTTTGTACTCATTAACTCTTGTCCTGTCTTAATAAAAATCTGGATCCATCTTTCTGATACCCACCCCTTAAGTATTTATGAACATTGATATGATTCCCCCTCAGTCTTTTCTTCTCTGGGCTAAAAAGTCCCAAGCATCTCAGTCTTTCTTCATAAGAGAAATGTTCTAGTCCCCTTATCATCTTTGTAGCCCTTTTCTCAAGGAGTCCCCTGTCCTTCTTGAGCTGGGGAACCCAGAACTGGACACGATACTCTAACTGAGGCCTCCGTAGGGCAAAGTAGAGGGGTAGAAGAACCTCCCTCAATCTGTCTGCCACACTCATCTTGATGTATTCCAAGATGCCTTTGACCTTCTTAGCCACAAGGATCATCGCTGTTTCATAGTTATCCTGTTGAAGACAAGAGAATGCAGCAAGAGAATAATGAAGCTCTACATGCATTTCTCTGTAGAGGTATTAGTTTTATTTGAAGAGCTAATTGCTTGCAATCATAGTCTTTCATGTCAATGAGCACAGGCACAAGTGGTTCTGATAGCTAGGCTTCCTTGGGGTGGTACAGAAGTCAAGAGAGGGCAACTATCAGGGTTTTATCATGTCTTCTGGGTTGTTTTGGTGTTGATGTTTGTGTAATAGTTTTGTATGTGAGGAGACAACTAAGGGCTGACCTCATTCATGTTTATAAATATGTAAGGGGTGAGTGCCAGGAGCATGGAGCCAAACTCTTCTCAGTGATGCCCAGTAGACAGGACAAGGGGCAATGGGTGGAAGTTGAGGCATAGGAGGTTCCATGTGAACCTGAGGAAGACTTTTTTCGCTGTGAGGGTGGCAGAGCACTGGAACCAGCTGCCTGTGGAGGTTGTGGAGTCTTCCTCTCTGGAGATATTCAAGAACCGTTTGGACATGATGTGCTCTGGTGATCCTGCTGTGGCAGAGAGGCTGAACCTGATGATCTTTTGGGCCCCTTCCAGCCTCTGACATTCTATGAGTCTATGATTCTTTGCTGGTTTTGATAGTGATTAGGACGTTTTGTCTCTCTAACATATCTCACATCCATGATTCACTGTCATCTGCTTACTGTTTTATCTCTTGTGTGGGTGTCATAAATCTTCAGTTATGTCTCAACTTCTTACCACTGCTTCCTGATGGATTGATCAAACTGTCTTTTGATCAAGCTATCCTCTTTGCAATCTCTGAGATGCTGTGAAGCTGCAGGGAAATACACCTAGATTTTGATAGTATATGCATGTAGATGTTGCCCAACTGTGCTATTCCTATATCTTTTCTGGTATTCATGCCTGCTGTTTCCACAGTCTTCTAGATAGTCCCACGCATGCCTATATTAGTGGTTACATTACAGAACTCTTCATTTTAAGATCAGAAATGATGACTCACATAATCAGGTGCCTCCTGTGGATCTGTAACTTCTGTGGATATGTTTTTTTTTAGGGAATTAGAAAAAAAAATCTATTAAAAAGGTAATTACACTCCTCTCATGCTTCTTCATTAAGCCATCCTTGATTTTAGAGACTATAGAGATGTAGAGACTAATTCAGTAAACAGCAATAAATTTAAGAAAGAGTGGAGTTAGAAGATTCAGGCAGGGGGAGTTTGCTGCACTTAAGATTCATAATAACTTTAAATCAATGAGAGTTCTGTTATTGTCATGTTAACTTTTAATGATACAGGTGAGTTCTAATCTCTCCAATTTCCCCATTGTGGTGACAGATTCTAGGTCCATCAAAGGAGGACAAGTGGATATGAAAATGTTGCTACGAGAGACTGGCACAGTGGTCTGTGTGCTAAGAGTTGATTCTATGATTCTATTAGTGCCTGTGCTAGTTTGAAGCTAGCTAGAATGTTTTGGTGAGAAGGATTAGATCACAGGCTGTGAAAGAGAAACAGGGTGATGTCTACTTCACTCATAGGCTTGCTGAGAGGTATAAGAACAAGAATCCAAACATAGATAAGGGAATTGCACTTCTTCTGCCTGGGAGCTCTGAGCTGCATTTCTCTCTCTAGCCTCTCTGCTGTCTCTCTGATTAATCCACTTTGCTTCCTAACCCCCCTGGCTGAACCTCCATTCTTCCTTGGGACTGGGGTATGGTTGAGAGGGGGCAGGGGAGAAGGTGGAAAGGCAGTTGGAAGCCCCTCCTGGGGACTCAGGTTTCTGGGAGGGCTGTTGTGTTTCTGTATTACCTTTTACCTTGTATATTTCTGTATATAACTGTCTATAACTGTATCTGCTTGTATATTGTGCTAGCTGTAAATATAAGCTTCATTCAAATTCCCAGGGCTGGCTGAGTCTAGTCTGGGTGATTACCAAGGTTGGGGGGGGGGGGAGGGGAACACCCAAACCACCGCAGTGCCAGTCTCAAGTTGTGCTGGGGGAGGTATAGACTGGATGTTAGGAGGAAGTTCTTGCCAGAGAGAGGGATTTACCGCTGAAATGGTCTGCCCAGGGAGGTGGCAGAGTAGCCGTTCCTGGAGGTGTTCAATAAAAGACTGAGTGCCATGGTATAGTTGGTTGAACAGGGCTGGGTGCTAGGTTGGACTGGATGATCTTGGAGGCCTCCTCCAAACTGGTTGATTCTATGATTGTACTCCAAATTGAATTGTTAAGAATGAAAAAAACTAACTGTTCCTGTGTTATGGAGAAAACAAATACTCTGATACAATTTAGGTCAAAGGTAAATACTGGGAAGACATAAACCACTACAATTATTTCTTGAATATTTCTCTTTTTGCCTCCTAATGCTTAGACAGCTTCTGCATATATATATTTTTTCATTTTCTCTCACATCCCACATAAAAAACTCACTACAAATTTAATACTTTGAGCTCTCGCTTTATTTTTTTCTAGCACATATTTTTCCCCTATAAAGAGCTAGTTTGATGAATTGATGTGTTCAGATATAGGGACTGATTATAAAAGGAAAAAAAAAAAACCCAGCATTTTCATCATGCTGAAACAAGGGTTGTCATTTTTAGAGATGTTGATTCATTACTATAAACTTTTAAGAATGCATGAAAAATGGAAAAAATATTTTAAAGCTTCATCTGTCTGAAAAATATTTTAAAGCTTCAGAGAACTTCAAATTAAGCTGGATTTAGATTTTTTTTTTCTTTTTCTAATTTTGAATACTCTCACCCTTTTATTTGCAGGAAATTTCCAATAAAATAGAAAATCTGATTTCCTCATCTGCTCTACTTGTTCTCTGTTATTTTTACAAACTTTGAGCTGAACTAATAAATAGGTATTAGGTTAGGCTTTGTGAATTTGTGTGTTAAATTAAGGCATCTAGATTGGTGTTCTGGGATCTTGCCAACAATCATAGAATCAAGCAAGTTGGAAGAGACCTCCAAGATCATCCAGTCCAACTGAGCACCCAGCCCTAGACAATCAGCCAGACCATGGCACTAAGTGCCTCATCCAGGCTTTTCTTCAACACCTCCAGGGACGGTGACTCCACCACCTCCCTGGGCAGCCCATTCCAATGCCAATCACTCTCTCTGTGAAGAACTTCCTCCTAACATCCAGCCTATACTTCCTCCAGCACAACTTGAGGCTGTGTCCCCCTGTTCTGTTACTGGTTGCCTGGCAGAAGAGACCAACCCCCACCTGGATACAGCTTCCCTTCAGGTGGTTAAACATACTCAGTTTTACATGACCTCTAAAACCCATGCAAAAAAAAAATCCAAACAAACAAAGGACAACAACAAAAAAAGACCAAGCAAGCACCCCATATTTCCAGTAGCCATATTAGACTATGAACATTGCTTAGCAGGTCTTTCAGGCAAAGGACTATTTAAGATTGCAGTCAAACAAATCACTTGCCTGCATTAAGGCTGCATTCAAGATCACTTTACACAATTACTAGCAGGAATTAAAAGTAAACAAATTGAAGTTTCTGATTTAAAAGGTAATTTGTTCCCAGATGAAAAGAATTTAGGAGGCAGAACAATAAGCAGGTTACAGAAGACTTTAAATGTCCAAAACATATAAGCAGTTTGAAAGAAGGTCAGGCTATTACAGAGGAATACTTTTTCCCCACAAGACAATAGACATGAAAAACACTTCAGAGAGTATAAAAGGTGATGTTATCAGTACTCAAGTCCTCAAAACCTCAGGTTTAAGGACAGCAGTTGTTTTTCAGAAGAATAATTCAATTTAATTCAATCATTAAGTTTTCATACGTACAAAACTCTTGGGTTGGTGATAGCACTTTCCTTTGGCTTTGCAAGATGCTTCTCACACAGCTCAGTCTCAGGATTTCAAACAGAAAATTGACTTAAACTGTTTGCATGAGGAAAGGTATGACTTTCAGCATCTAAAATATCCTTTAGGGGTTTCAATGGGTCTGGGAAAGAGCACAACACAGAAGTAAGCAATATGTACCACATAGAAATACCTCTCACAATGATAAGTGCTTGCTTAATTCTAGGTCTACAGATAGTTGACTTTCATGAGTAAAATAAGCAACATCATAGTGAGGTATTCAGTAAAAGTAACCAAAAAAAAATCAAGATCCAGACCTTTAAAAAAAAAAAAAAAAAAAAANAGGCAGGGACACCTCCCACTAGAGCAGGCTGCTCAAGGCCTCATCCAGCCTGGCTTTAAACGCCTCCAGGGAGGAAGCATCCACAACTTCCCTGGGCAACCTGTGCCAGTGTCTTACCACCCTCGCTGTAAAGAACTTCCTCCTAACATCCAGTCTAAATCTCCCCTCTGCCAGCTTAAACCCATTCCCCCTCGTCCTGACATTACCAGACCTTGTCAATAGTCCCTCCCCAGCCCTCCTGTAGGCTCCCTTCAGATACTGGAAAGCCACTATAAGGTCTCCTCGAAGCCTTCTCTTCTCCAGGCTGCAGAGCCCCAACTCTCTCAGCCTGTCCTCATAGCAGAGCTGCTGCAGCCCTCTGATCATCTTCGTGGCCCTCCTCTGGACCCACTCCAGCAGTTCCATGTCCTTCTTGTGTTGGGGGCTCCAGAACTGCACACAGTACTCCAGGTGGGATCTGATGTGACCCTTTTTAGTCCAATATGACTCCAATTTATTCAAATTATGCATTTCATTCAATTACCTTTCCTACACCAGCTAGGACACCTCTGTAAATTAGGATGTATCTACCAATCTTCTAACATATGGGAATTGTGGCAAACAGACTTTTCAGGAAAAAGAAGACTCCCAGTCATTTCTTGGAGCAATACTCACTACCAAGTAAGGTTCCAAGCACAAGACAACACCATCATCTTCATTCTTATTCTTTCACCCACTTGTGTTCTTGCTCTTTCTAAGCCACAAGTTCACTGAAAGGTTAAATACTCCATGAAAAGTGAAACAGTTACAGCAGGGAGAAACAATAGCACTCACAACCCAGGTCAGCTTCCCCTTACTTTGGGAGATGTAAATTGATCTCTCTTCAGGTAGGGAAAGGGATTGAGCCTTGTTTCCCAAACCTCTGTTGGCCCTTAAAAATACAGCTTGGTAAAGCAAGAAGACAGGTCAAGTCCAGATTTTGGGAAGTAGGAAGGGAAAAGAAGGCATGCTTTATTCCCCCCCCACCCAGGACCCATCTGTGCAGTACATCCTGCTTATACAATCCTCCCCCGCAGATCACAGCTACTGAGCCTTTTCTCTGACATAAAAAGATGTGACCACTTGTTTTGTTTTCTAATGAGCTACCACAGAGATTGTTTTCCAGTGCAAAGTTTAGACAGAGGAGTATTTCCTCTCTTAGCACTGCATAAGAAGTTTGTGATATTCATAAAGCTGATTTCTTAAAAAAAAAACCAACCCAAACAACAAAAACTCCTCAAACTAAACCAACAATCAAACGAGAAACAGCAAACAAACCACAAGCAAAGGAACAAATGTGGAAAAAAAACCCCACATTTTAGGGGCTTATTAATCCCAAAGTTGTAAATTTTCAAAGCATAAGCAGCTTCAAAGGCAGAGTCTGTGTCTGAATTGTATTTTAGGCTTGAGTGTAAGTTTAGCTCACCCAACGTCTGGGTCAGCACAATCCCAAGCACAGCTCCAGGCTGGGTGGTGAATGGCTGAGAGCAGCCCCGAGGAAAAGGACCTGGGGGTCTGGGTTGATGAAAACCTTAACATGAGCTGGTAGTGTGAGTGCAATCCAGACAGCAACTGTGTGCTGGGCTGCAGCAAGAGCAGTGTGGGCAGCAGGGCAAGGGAGGGGATTCTGCCCTTTTACTCTGCTCTTGTCAGGCCACACCTGGAGTACTGTGTGCAGTTCTGGAGCCCCCAACACAAGAGGGACATGGAACTGTTAGAGCAAGTCCAGAGGAGGGCCAAGAAGGACAGGCTACAAGAGTTTGGGCCTGGAGAAGAGAAGGCTTTGAGGAGACCTTATAGTGGCCTTTGTGAGAGTCTAAATCCTCTCTCTTGATCATCAACAAAGATAAAGATTGCATTTTCTCTCCCTAATCGACAAAGATAAAGATTGCCTTTGTTGACTTCCAGGACTCAGGCTCGGTGCTTGGCTGAAAGCTCAGGGATGCAAATCAACATTCTTGGTCTTCAGCCTGGCTGGAATGCAGCCATCTGTGACTGGGGGTAATATGATCCCAGCTCTTTTCCTTCCCTGCTTCTTCTCTTCTTCTCCATCGTTCTCCTCCTCTCTCTCTCCTCCTTCTCTCTCTCCCTCTGTTTTGTCCAACTTTATCCTTTAATAAATAGTTTTGTGGTGATCTATGGTCTCCTTTGCACCTTAATTTCACAACATGGAAATCCATAAGAACAGATATTGCTCCTCTGGGCAGAGATATTGTTAATCTCTGTTCTCTGGACCTTGACAGCCTTCCAGTATCTAAAAGGGACCTACAGGAAGACTGGGGAAGGACTATTGACAAGGCCTTGTAATGACAGGACAAGGTGTAATGTGTTTAAACTGACAGAGGGTTCTTTCCAGTAAGACACTGGAATGGGATTCTCAGGGATGCTGCAGCTGCTTCCTCCCTGGAGGAGTTCAAGGCCAGGTTGGATGAGGCCTTGAGTGACCTGTTCCAATGTGAGGTGTCCCTGCCTATGGCAGGGAGTTGAAACTGGATGATATTTGAGGTCCCTTGCAACCTAAACCATTTTGTGATTCTATGGTATCTGCAGCTGATAGGCTGTACAGAGGTGAGCAGCTACATCTTGGGTTGAGTTCAGGACCATAGCAGGAGATGAAGCTGAGCTTTTGTCAGCTCCTAGTGCACACATCAAAGAGCATGTCTTCTTGTAGTGTGGACACTGAGCACATGCACTGTCAGCCCAAGTCTGTTGCTATATATCAGTCTGTGCTTTATAGAGACATGTGGCTGATGTCAGCAGGCAAGTTGTTATAGGCTTTTTCTTCAAGTGATTTGGAGTGCCAGCATGCTCAATAGGAAAAGCAGAAGGTTTGAATTCAAGCTGTTCTGAAAATCCCCTGGGTTTACTGTGTTCAAGCACTGGCTACTAAGATTATCCAATGCTGTTGCATGATCAGAGAGTACATATGCTTTAGCAAATGCTCAGGTGGTTAGATGCCAGAGAATCTAAATTCCCTTGTGGTCTTGTTCCCAACAGAGAAACTGTCCAAGAACAAGGAAGATGAGTAAAAGTCTGGTTGGTGCAAAAAGTAATTCATGTTCACATGAGAAATGGTTAACTCTTTCTTTGTCATGGAACACTGAGGGGCCATATTTGTTATTATTACCCTAACCTGCCAGACAGTTTGGGCACAGTGTGTGAGAAGTAATTGCATCAACTTTGACTCCAAGCACTATGCTTCAGAATTTAAAAATACACAGCAATTTGTCTTGGGGTTCATTTGTGGGGGGTTTGGGGTTGTTGGATTGTTGTTTTTTCCCATGATAGGATGTGAGTTTTCTTCTTGAGTCCTGTGTCCAGTTCTGGACTCCTCAATTCAACAGAGATGTTGAGATATTGGAACATGTCCAGAGAAGGGCGACAAAGCTGATGGAAAGCCTGGAACACAGCCCTGTGAGGAGAGGCTGAGGGAGCTGGGGGTGTGCAGCCTGCAGAAGAGGAGGCTCAGGGCAGACCTCATTGCTGTCTACAGCTACCTGAAGGGAGGTTGTAGCCAGGTGGGGGTTGGTCTCTTGTCTCAGGCAATCAGCACAGAACAAGGGGACACAATCTCAAGTTGTGCCAGGGAAGATCTAGGCTAGATATTAGGAGGAAGTTCCTCACAGTGAGGGTGATTTGCTGTTGGAATGGGCTGCCCAGGGAGGTGGTGGAGTCACCATCCCTGGAGGTGTTCAAGAAAAGACTGGATGAGGCACTTAGTGCCAGGGTCTGGTTGATTAGACAGGACTGGGTACTAGGTTGGCCTGGATGATCTTGAAGGCCTCCTCCAGCCTGATTGATTCTATGATTCTTTGGTAGTGCAGATTGGACAGAAACAAATCCCATATTTTTAGTACAGCAGAGGATCATTTCTGAGGTTCTTCCCCACAAACTGACATACAGAATTGAGCATGGTGTGACATTTGTACTTCAAGTGTCCTGAAACACCTCAGGAAATAGCTGTTTGCAACTTAAAGCATAGCTGTGATGATCCAAAAGCTACTCTGCTGACTTAGTCAGAACTAGATGGTCCTGCCTCAGCAGACTACCTGGAAACATTTATTCATAACTTTGTTATCAGGATAGAGATCTTTTGCCCTATTTAACAAAACAAACCCAAACCACAAAACAAACACCAAAAAAAAACAACCAACACCCCCCCAGCAACCACAAATCTTGGATATTATATCACAAAAATAATTTCTTTATTTGGTCCAATGGGTCTGCTCATTTTAAATTATTATACTGTTTTGTGGAATTATTCCAAGCATAGAATCATAGAATCACAGAATGGTTTAGGTTGGAAGGGACCCCAAGGATCATCCAGCTCCAACCCCCTGCCATAGGCAGGGACACCTCCCACTAGAGGAGGCTGCTCAAGGCCTCATCCAGCCTGGCTTTAAACACCTCCAGGAAGGAAGCATCCACAACCTCCCTGGGCAACCTGTGCCAGTGTCTCACCACCCTCACTGTAAAGAACTTCCTCCTAACATCCAGTCTAAATCTCCCCTCCTCCAGCTTAAACCCATTCCCCCTCGTCCTGACATTCCCAGACCTTGTCAATAGTCCCTCCCCAGCCTTCCTGTAGGCTCCCTTCAGATACTGGAAAGCCACTCTAAGGTCTCCTCGAAGCCTTCTCTTCTCCAGGCTGCAGAGCCCCAACTCTCTCAGCCTGTCCTCATAGCAGAGCTGCTGCAGCCCTCTGATCATCTTCGTGGCTCTCCTCTGGACCCGCTCCAGCAGTTCCATGTCCTTCTTGTGCTGGGGGCTCCAGTTTTCTTTAGCATTCTATGTGAGCTTTCATTTAGTTTCATTTTAGCTCCTAAATTTAATCTTAAATTGCAATGATATTTCATACTGGTAAGCTGGGGCAGTCCATACTTATCTACATGTAATAGATATCCTCATCAGTTGGAAGTGAGAAAAAACAAAGCAGACAACATATTTCAACTCACGGAATCACAGAAACAGAGAATTAACCATGTTGGAAGAGACCTCTAGAATCATCGAGTCCAACCTATCACCTAACCTGTCTAATTAACTAATCCCTGGCACTAAGTGCCTCATCCAGCCCCCAGGCCTGCAGGCTGCTCTCCTCCCCTCCAGGCCTGAAGCCCCCTCAGTGCTCCCTCTTGGGATGGTTTGGGTGTTCTCCACCCCCCTGCCCCCTACTTTAGAAATCACCCAGATTAGACTCAGCCAGCTCTGGAAATTGAGTGAAGCTTTATATTTACAGCTAGCACAATATTTACAGTATATAGAGTTATATAGAGAAATATACAAGGTGAAAGGTAATACAGAAACACAACTCCCCTCCCAGAAACCTGATGGGCCCAGGAGGGGCTCCCAACCACCCTTTCACCTTCCCCCTACCCCTGAACCTTACCCCAGTCCCAAGAAAGAATGAAGGATCATCCAGGGGGTTAGGAAGCAAAGTGGATTAATCAGAGAGACGGCAGAGAGGCTAGAGAGAGAAAAAAAATGCAGCCTTGAGCTCCCCAGCAGAAGTGCCTTACCTGTGTTTGGATTCTTGTTCTTGTATCTCAGTAAGCCTATGAGTGAAGTAGGCATCATTCTGTTTTCCTTTCACAGCCTGTCATCTAGTTCTTCTCACCAAAACATTCTAGCTAGTTCTGAACTAGCACACCTCTCTGGGCTGCCATCTCTTCCTCCTCCTTCTGGAGCTGCTGCATGATGCAGGGCAACCTCAGCAGGCACATCTCCCCAGAAAGCTTCCACGGCCAAGGCGCAGCAGCGCTATGAAGTCACCAACCCCAACCCACGGCTCACTGCCTTGAGGGGGGCAACTCGCAAAGAAAGGTAAGGTAGAAAGACAATAAACTAACTTCAAGTACAAAACCTTCTTTTTTTTTTTTCTTTCTTTTTCTTTTTCTTTTTATTTTTTTTTTTAAAGCAAGGAACATATTTGCCTAATTCAAAACATATGCAAATATACACTTATTCATCAAATGGTAGAACCTTCTCTTTGTAGAAGCAGATCTTGTTTCTGTCATTATATAAGAAATCACTTGCAAAAATGACTGTGATGGATCATTGCAGATGCTCTTTTCAAAATAGAACTCTAACACATGTCCACCTAAAACATTTTCTTCCCCCATCCTTCTTTTGCCGTAATTCACAGAGAGCAGTACTTCTTATCTCCCAAATATCATTATTTAGCACTACTTATGTTTCATTTCATCCCATTTCATAAGACGTTTTATATTTTCACTGGGTTTGCAACAGAGCAATCTCAAGTTCAATTTCAATGGAATGGATTATGATGAATGCCTATCTTTTAAAAGAACTTCAACGTGGAAGGACAGCAATCTTTCACAGCAATCATAAAACAACAAACACTTTACTGGTTTTCATTTTAAAAATACTAATATTTCTTGGGTTATTTTACAATACAATTTGTGCTTGGTGAATGCTGATGGCAAGCAACAACTCTGAAAAACCAAAAACATTCAAACAGAGTGCTACACTAAAGAAAACACAGAAAAAAAGATCCCAGCATAGAGTCCAACATTAATGAGGAGAAGGAAACATTTTCACAGACAGAGTGATTTGCCATTGGAATGGGCTGCTCAGGGAAGTGGTGGAGTTGCCGTCCCTGGAGGTGTTCAAGAAAAGCCTGGATGAGGCACTTAGTGCCATGGTCTGGTTGACTGGATAGGGCTGGGTGCTAGGTTGGACTGGATGATCTTGGAAGTCTCTTCCAACTTGGTTGATTCTGTGATTCTATGATCTCTCTATATGAATCTTATTCTGGTGTGCTGAATTCAACTGGAGGGCTTAGTTGAGAAATTTACTTGCTTACAACAGTGCTTTTATGAACACAGTATCTCTTGCAGCTTAATATCTCTTAGCATAATATCTTCTGAACTCTTACGTTATGAGGTTATGCCTTTAATTTTCATTCATTATCCTCAAGCTGATAACATAATGGTACTGCAACATGGATGGGAATTAGCAGAAGTTCCTGAAGTATATCCTCCTGAAGGCTCTGCTAAGGAAATGGAAAGCAAAGCAGAGGTGATTGGTGGTATCCAGCAATGGCTTCACCAAGGGCAAATCATGCCTGGCAAATTTAGTGGCTTTTTATGATGAAGTCACAACAACAGTGGATAAGGAAAGGGCAACTGACATCATCTACCTGGACTTCAATAAGGTGTTTGACTCTGTCTCACATGACATCCTGGTCACCAAACTCCAAAAACATGGACTTGATGGGTGGAGTGCTGCTGTATAAGGATTTGTCTGGATGATCACATGCAGAGAGTGGTGATCAATGGCACAATGTCCACTTGGAGACCAGTGACAAGTGGGGTCCCTCAGAGGTCAGTGCTGGGACCAGTGCTGTTGAACATTTTTATCAGTGATATGGACAGAGGAATTGAGTGCACCCTCAGCAAGTCTGCAGATGACGCCAAGTTGTGTGGCACAGCTGACTTGCTGGAGGGCAGGGATGCCATCCAGAGGGACCTGGACAGGCTGGAGAGGTGGGCCCAGGCCAAGCTCATGGAATTCAACAAGGCCAAGTATGAGGTCCTGCACCTGGGTACCTGGGTTGGCACAATCCCAAGCACAAATCCAGGCTGGGTTGCGAATGGCTGAGAGCAGCCCTGAGGGTCTGGGTTGATGAAAAGCTCAACATGAGCCAGCACTGTGCATGTGCAGCCGAGACAAGGGAAGGGAGGGGATTCTGCCCTCTTGCTCTCCTCAGACCCCACCTGGAGCACTGTATGCAGTGCTGGAGCCCCCAACACAAGAAGGACATGGAACTGTTGGAGTGAGTCTAGAGGAGGGCTACAAAGATGCTCAGAGGGCTGCAGCAGCTTTGCTATGAGGACAGGCTACAAGAGTTGGGGCTCTTCTGCCTGGAGAAGAAAGGCTTCGAGGAGACCTTATAGTAGCATTCCAGTATCTGAAAGGGACCTACAGGAAGGCTGGGAAGGGACTATTTTCAAGGTCTTGTAATGGCAGGACAAGGAATAATGGGTTTAAACTGACAGCGGGGAGATTTAAACTAGATGTTAGGAAGAAGTTCTTTAAAGTGAAGGTGGTGAGACACTGGAACAAGTTGCCCAGGGAGGTTGTGGTTGCTCCCTTGCTGGAGGTGTTCAAGGCCAGGTTGAAGGAGGCCTTGAATGGCCTGTTCTAGTGGGAGGTGTCCCTGCCTATGGCAGGGGGTTGGAACTGGATGATCTTTGAGGTCCCTTCCAACTTAAATCATTCTATGATTCTGTGATAAGAAGGTCAGTAGAATTAACAGATATATGAAACTGGGCCTGTGCATTTGAGGTACCTTTGCAGTAGATGTGCTCTCTGATTAATCATCTGCTTGAATTATTACTGCTAACAAAAGCTTAATCCAAAATTGTCACAAACATTTGTCACTTGCTTCACTTGGAAGTATTTACTCCAGTAACCCTGTTGTATAAAAACACAATGCACATACATTTGTCTTTCTGACTTACAGCATATCATGCTTACCAATGCATGACTTATCAAAAAGAAACAGCATTTAATCCTTGGAGATCTCTACTTTATTCAAGAAGAATCCACCATCCCAAAAATAGTCTGCTTTCTTATCTATGCATGTGTGGGTGTAATGTCTGCTAACCCCACTTCTGTTACATAATTATGGCAAAGCTGAAGTTTCTTTATGAGGGACTGAAAAGAATGAGGGAAAAAAAATGCATCAGGAAAGCTTGACTGCAAAGTAGTTCACTAGAAACCGCTGGTAAATAGATATTTACACTTGGCTTAGGAGTCACAGGAAATGGTTATACTCTGATTGCTGGCAGGGAAGAGATCCACACAAAAAGCTGTGGTACCAGCCACCACTGGTCACCAACCAGTGACCAGCCTAGTACTAGGCTGATGGTTAATGGAATTAGAAATAGCAACATTATTCTATACCAGGGAGGTGATGGAGTTGCTGTCCCTGGAGGTGAAAAGCCTGGATGAGGCACTTAGTGACATGGTCTAGTTGATTGGATAGGGCTGGGTGCTAGGTTGGATGATCTCGGAGGTCTCTTCCCACCTGGTTTATTCTATCATTCTATGATTCTATACCTAGGTAGTATCATATTGTAACTTCCCTTGGGCCCTTATAAGTTTATATTCTATACTTTAGGCCACTAAGAGAGATCAGGTTTTAGAAGCTGTCAATTTATGTTATAATTCCATCTATGGAATGCCTCTTCAGTCCTTCACAGTGTCACAGTATCACCTACATTGTGGTGGGAATTCATGTACAGGTTTTCAACACAGAAATCCATTGGCTACAATCCCAGATCCCCATTTTCTAATCCAGCACCTTCCTTACCTTTTCTTGCATTTTCTACTGTTCACTGTTTGTAAATAGAGAGAAGACTGGAAAAGCAACAGCTTAGTTCTGAAAAAAGTTCTTTGTAAAAAAGACACACACCTCCTCCAGTGATGTGACTGCTGCTGCATGATAAGAAAGTTGTCATAGACTCATAGAATGCTCTAGCTTGGAAGGGACCTCTGAAGGTCATTTAGTCCAGCTCTCAGCTCTAAGCTTGTGGCTCAGTGTTAACTTAAGGCTGATCTCAGTTTGACTCCAATATCAGTGTAGATTTCCTCTATGAATATGATGTTGGAAAAGTAAGAAAGGAAGCTGCTCAGGTAATTCGAACGCCTTGATTCAATACCTCTTACCAATACTGGCCTCAGTTTCTTGATCCATAAAGACAGTCAAATTATTTCTAGATATGCATTAGTAACTGAACACCCTGTTAAGAATATAAATGCAATGAAGAATTATTTTTATTTTCCTCTGGGCAATCTTGACAAGTGACCTTTCTTTCTCACCAGATATAAAGCTTCCAGCACCTCAATGTCTTGAAGATTGCTGTTTTCACAAGATGGGTTTTTTTTAATCCTTACAAGGGTTGTCAGAGGATGATTTGGATCCTTGCTATCCCACCAAACATAATTAGTCAATTCCCCACAGCAGCAGCTGTAGGTTACCTGTTTTTCCAGCCTTTGCCTGCATGATATTGTATACGATTCACCCTTAACATTCAGACTGTCATTTTCTCTGTCATTCTATTTTACTCCCACTAATACTGCTTTAGAAATGTATGCAATATAAGTCATTGACATGTGATTCAAAAAGCAATGCTTACCTGGAATTTTGGGTGGGGAAACCACAACACTTTAAAACCCAAAGCTTCCCCCTCTTCAAGGAGTTTGAAGTATGTCCTCAAGTTTCCATTTATGTGAAATGTTCACATCCTCAGGATTAGAACCCTAAGAGCTTCCTCTCATATAGGGTACTTGTGAAATTGGGCTGTGGTCTCCCATGAACCATTTCTTGGACAACCTGTAACTTGACTACATGATAAGGAGTCAGATGGCATGAAGGCTACTATTGTAGGACATCTTATTTGCATGGTAGACATTAACTTGATTTGGAAACTCTCCCTACATGAGAGAGGTTGAGTTTGAATTCCCCCAAGAGGAAGAAAAACTTATCCTCTGTCATTCAGCTCTGATTTTTAATTTCTTATCTCTTTAAAGGAGAAAAAGAAAAGAGCAAGTCTGGTAATTCCGACTCTATTCTCTGTGAGCCGTGCATGATGAAGTCCTAGCTGGCAACTGCTCAGCTGGGGAGCTCTTCTCACTTCCTTAAACCCTAGTGATGAAGAAGGTTCAATCTCCACCTGCACTGGTACATCCACTGAGTGGGCTGTTCACTATGGACTTATCATAGCTCTTCCACCTAGCTGATGCTAATGCATCCACTGTCTATCTAACTACAATACTTTCATGACAGTTTCTATTCCTCAGTTGTGATTATTTTATAAGGAACATACATAATGGATGTGTGGGCAGAGGCCAATGGGATAAGATTTAACAAGGCCAAGTGCACGGGTTTACATTTGGCCACAACAACCCCAAGCAGCGCTACAGGCTGGGGACAGAGTGGCTGGAGAGCAAGCAGGAAGAAAGGGACCTGGGGGTACTGGTGGATAGTAGGCTGAAGATGAGCCAGCAGTGTGCCCAGGTGACCAAGACAGCCAATGGCATCCTGGCCTGGATCAGGAACAATGTGGGCAGTAGGACAAGGGAGATTATTCTGCCCCTGTGCTCAACACTGGTCAGGACACACCTTGAGTACTGTGTCCAGTTCTGGGCTCCTCAATTCAAGAGAGATGTTGAGATACTGGAATGTGTCCAGAGAAGGGTGATGGAGCTGGTGAGGGGCCTGGAGCACAGCCCTGTGAGGAGAGGCTGAGGGAGATGGGGGTGTGCAGCCGGGAGAAGAGGAGGCTCAGGGGTGACCTCATTGCTGTCTACAACTACCTGAAGGGAGGCTGTAGCCAGGTTGGGTTGGTCTCTTCTAGGCAACCAGCAACAGAACAAGGGGACACAGTCTCAAATTGTACTAGGGAGGTCTAGGCTGGATGTTAGGAGGAAGTTCTTCCCAGAGGGAGTGATTTGTATTGGAATGCGCTGCCCCAGGAGGTGGTGGAGTTGCTGTCCCTGGAGGTGTTGAAGAAAAGCGTGGATGAGGCACTTGGTGCCATGGTCTAGTTGATTGGTGTGCTAGTTGGAAGCTAGCTAGAATGTTTTGGTAAGAAGGACTAGATTACAGGCTGTAAAAGGAAAACAATGGTGATGTCTACTTCCCTCATTGGCTTGCTGAGATGTAAAAGAATAAAAAGCAAAACATAGATAAAGCCATTTCTGCTGCTGGCGAGCTCTGGGCTGCATCTCTCTCTCTTAACCACACCCTCCATTTCCTTGGCTAATTCACTGTGCTTCCTAACCCCCCCAGCCGAGCCTCCATTTCTTCCTTGGGACTGGGGTAAGGCTGAGAGGGACAGGGGGAAGGTGAAGGGGTGGTTGAGAGCCACTCCTGGGGACTCAGGTTTCTGGGAGGGCTGTTGTGTTTCTGTGTTACCTTTTACCTTGTATACTTCTGTCTATAACTGTATATACTGTAAATATCTGCTTGTATATTGTGCTAGCTGTAAATATAAGCTTCATTCAATTTCCAGAGCTGGCTGAGTCTAGTCTGGGTGATTTCTAAAATTGGGGGTGGGGAACACCCAAACCAGCACAATTGGCTAGGGCTAGGTGCTAGGTTGGACTGGATGATCTTGGAGGTCTCTTCCAATCTAGTTGATTCTATGATTCTATGATAACATTAGGAAAAAAAAAAAAATTCCTCTCAGAAAAAGAAAAAGTTTCATCAGACTCTTTGTATTGAGTTTGTGGTAGCTATTCTCCAAGGGTGACTAGCAAACCCAAAAATAATTATCAAACCTAGAAAACTCAGAAAGTTCAGTTGATACCAAATGATTCTGATGTGCCTCCCATATTTTGTGGAGGATGTATTTTTATAACTACAAAGAGAACACTCCAAAGCGTGACAAAAATACGGAGGTGTATGCTTGCTGGTCTCCTTTGTCCCTTCTATTTTATCAAATATCAGAGGAATTTGTCTCCCTTTTAGGGATCCTATCACTCCCTAGGAGATGTTACTTAATCTGAAGTGTCAGTCACTGGGCTTGCATCACATAAAGAAAGACTTGATGGGCTTCTCAGAGGTACCTGAAATGAAACATGCTCTTCCATACAGAAAAGATACAGAATTAGTATTCTGTGAACTATTTTAAAGATGTGATTAGCAGCTGATTAATTCCTCCTAATTTCATGTTAAAAAATTTACCAAGATCAAACCTGAAACATTTTTTTTTTTTTTTTAATCTTAGTTGACAACCATTCTTAATAATTTTTTTTTCTTGACCATTTTTTTCTTTCTATGTTGTGTTTCAACAGGTAAATTGTTCTGCGTTTTCGAACCTGATTCAAACAAGTCTGCGGTCACGGGAATCCAGCGGAGGCAGGATCGGGGTATTAACGAGATGACTCAGTCTGAGCTAGCTGCAAGCAGCACAGTACACTTTATTGAGGCTTATATGCTACTTGGAAGAGGCATGCATAACTAACTGAGTTTGAGATTGGTACATGTGGAAAGTACAGATTGGTCCAGGGTTATGTGTGAAATACAGATAGGTTAATCTGTATCAACAACCTGTAAAGTCCATCCCCTGCAGCTGGCAGACTCTGCCCCCCCTGCAGCTGCATGTGGAGGGTGCCACCCACCGCCTGGCATCCTGCCTCCGAGATGGACTCAAGGACACTTCGCAGCACGGCTTTGCTTATTGCTTATCAACTCATGTCCTGTTAGCAAGAACTCCTTCCACACAAGTCCATAATGAGATCTTTTCAACAACTGAATGAAAAGCAAATGAGACTCCAGACTGAATGCGTTGCCAAAATCAATGTAAACCTCACCAACCATTTAATCTTTTGGGATCACTTAGTTTGTGTCATTAGAAATCCTTAAAAGAATGGATTTTGTGTAGCACATTGGCTGTGATCCATATAATAAAGGAATAGAGGCAGAAAATAGCTCTCTATTTAAGAATGCATTAAGTCAATTGCAGCCAAGTTCCTTGATCTTTCAGGCAGAGGACTACAATTATGAAAAAGAAAGTAAATTAGTTAGTTAATACATTAGTTGTTTAAACGATGCCCTTCCATAAAGCTGTTGAGAACTCATGGAAGACAGATAAATGTTCTCTACTCACAGTTTGAAGCAAAACATCTTAATTTCTGGAACAACAAAATAGAGTAAAAGCTTGTATGTAATCACTGAGATCTACATTTTGAGGAAGGCTGAGAACTGATCCATGTGGGCCAAGCCTGATGCAGGAAGAAGTGACACAGATGCTGTAAGTGTTGCTAAAATATTTTATTTGAGGTGGCAGTAAAGTTCTTAGTTTTCATTTTAGTTCTTAGGCAGTGGAAATCAAGTGCTGTGTTGAGATGAAACAAACAGAACTTACATCACCACTTCAGGGATGAAGTTCTACTGTCATCAAGAATAATATCTTAGAATAGTACTGTCAGAGAGCACCTAAGTGCTACAATTTCCACTCTAGGTCTAGCAGGAGAACAATAAGAGTGAAATTTTAATGTCAATAACAGCTGCTGTGGCTTTCCAAGTCATTAGGACATACTATATTCCCAGTTGACCACTGAGGAGCATGAGGGCTGCTTTTTTCTTTCCCACTTGCATTTCTCTGCTGCACTGACTGACAAGATGGAAGAGTTGGGCTCATTTTTTTTCCTGACATCTTTTCATAGCCCTTTCTTCATGTTTTGCACATGACAGCAGTAGAAACCCCACCTGTGATTTGTGAGGTGTGGCACAACCAGTCTTTACAATGCATGCAACAAGCAGCACCTAGTCCACTAAAAATGAGAAGAGTTCTGTCTCCTTACTTGCTATTCTAAAGAAATATCCACTTCCATTTACTAAGCTGATTCAAACTAAAGCTATTTTCTTAAAGTTTCTCACCCCTTGATTAAAATTTCCTTTCTGCTTCACAGAGAACACAGAATGAAAAAGGATCTCCTGCATCATTATACTAAACTTCTAAAAAACCTCCAAATCAGAAGATAGAGTACTTTAATATAGAAAGAGAAAATGGACCTAAAGGAAGGATTCGAATGCACAGGAATATCCAGTGACTAAACCTTATTGGAAGGAGAACTGACACAGCAATACTTGCATATTTTAGCAGATACGTTCTGGGCTGCCAGAGAAGGTATCTCTGTTGTAACAGATATGAATAAAGGTAGCATCAAGAAAATGAAGGAATAGAGGTGCTATTCAACCTTAGGACCCAGAAGGACATTGGAAAAATGAATATTGCACCAAAGAAAAGGATGACTATTCACAGAATCACACAGAATCACAGAATCAACCAGGCTGGAAGAGACCTCCAAGATCATCCAGTCCAACCTAGCACCCAGCCCTATCCAATCAACCAGACCATGGCACTAAGTGCCTCATCCATGCTTTTCTTGAACACCCCCAGGGACGGTGACTCCACCACCTCCCTGGGCAGCCCATTCCAATGCCAATCACTCTCTCTGGGAAGAACTTCCTCCTAACATCCAGCCTATACTTCCCCCAGCACAACTTGAGACTGTGTCCCCTTGTTCTATTGCTCTTTGTCTGGGAGAAGAGATCAACTCCCACCTGGCTACAACCTCTCTTCAGGTAGTTGTAAACAGCAATGAGGTCACCCTTGAGCCTTCTCTTCTCCAGGCTAAACCACGCAAGTTCCCACAGCCTCTCCTCATAGGGTTTGTGTTCCAGGCCTCTCACCAGCCTCGTCGCCCTTCTCTGGGCATGCTCCAGCACCTCAACATCTTTCTTGAATTGAGGGGCCCAGAACTGGACACAGTACTCAAGGTGTGGCCTGACCAGTGTTGATTATTTCTAGTATTATCAAGGAATTCCTGTATTAATTTGGTCTACTATATACCATAATGTATCATTGTAACTGGGCTAATGATTTAGAGTATTAAACTGTTAAAATATTAATTGAGCTAAAAATAAACTCTCGGCTTCACATACATGATCCTTTTTCCCTAATGGTACTTTGAATGCAACACATTAACTGGCAACTTACAGCAACATCTGTCTTGATGTACGACAAATCCCTCATATATTTTTCTGCTTTCCTGGATGAATTAAGGTTTGTAAAAACCTCTTGCTGCTGTGAGTCAGTGTAATGCTGCTTTGACTGCTGCTACCACTGAAACTCTGTGACACTAGCCAGGCTAAGGGAGGAAACAGATGAATTTCTTGCTCATTCTAAGTCTTTGCCTATCAAAGTTTATTTTGGGAAGGAGGATTGTTATTTTGTTTGCTTTTATTTTTAGGTGTTTTCTTTTTAAAGAAGTACTGTGTTCAGTTCTGGGCTCCTCAATTCAAGAGAGATGTTGAGATACTGGAATGTGTCCAGACAAGGGTGAGAAAGCTGGTGAGAGGCCTGGAACACAAACCATATGAGCAAAGGCTGAGGGAGCTGGGGTTGTTTAGCCTGGAGAAGAGAAGACTCAAGGGTGACCTCATTGCTGTCTAAAACATTTTGCTCATTGCTGTCTACAACTTGCTTTTTTGCAAAAGCAGAAGAGCTTCCACCTGAACACAAGGGGGAACTTCTTTATTATAAGGGTCACAGAGCACTGGAACAGGCTCCCCAGAGAGGTTGTGGAGTCTCCTTCTCTGGAGACTTTCAAGGCCTGTCTGGATGTATTCCTCTGTGATCTGTGTTAGATAGCATTGTCCTGCTCTGGCAGAGGGGTTGGACTGGATGATCTCCTTGGGTCCCTTCCAACCCCTAATATCCTGTGAGCCTGTGATCCTATGAACTACCTGAAGGGAGGCTGTAGCCAGGTGGGGTTGGTCTCTTCTCCCAGGCAACCAGCAACAGAAGAAGGGGACACAGTCTCAAATTGTGCTGGGGGAGGTCAGGCTGGATGTTAGGACGAAGTTCTTCACAGAGAGAGTGATTGGCATTGGAATGGGCTGCCCAGGGAGGTGGTGGAAGTCGCTGTCCCTGGAGGTGTTCAAGAAAAGCCTGCATGAGGCACTTAGTGCTGTGGTCTAGTTGATTGGATAGGCTGGAAGATAGGTTGGACTGGATGATCTTGGAGATCTCTTCCAACCTGGTTGATGCTATGATTCTAAGTACAAAGAGATAAAGGGATTACCTGAATTCCACAGAAATAAAGTTGGATTTCCCAGTAAATTCTGGTGTTTCATTCATCTTGTTTCAGAAAACAATACATTCAGACAGCTTGCTGCTCCTCAGCACCATCATACAGTACGTCGGGAACCACAGCATAAGATCTGGTTGTTTTCTTCTACTTGTGGACTGACTGCTTGCCAAAACTACGTGTACACAAAAGCTATTAACAACAGAGTTGCATTAAATTTTAATATGACACAGTGAATAGAATGGATAAATTATTGAAACTCTATAGTTACTCAGGATGCAGAGCATATTGTTAGGGAAGTGAGAAAGGGAGGCAGAGAAAAAGAAGAAGTGTTTATTATTAATAAGAGAGTAGGAGCAGTGCCAGTAATGACAGACAGAGCCATGGCCACATTTTCATCTCTTTCCTAAGAAACAGAATGATATATACAAAGTGCTAAGTTCACTATAGAAGCTCTTCAGGCTGCAAAAATTGTAACTTTGCCAGTGGAAAAGGAAACATTCACATTTTTTATCTATATATTTACACATACACATATCTGGTCGAATTCTCCAAAGTGTCAAGTTACATGGCACTTTCAGAATTCATACAGAAATGGCTTTCTGCCTATGCATTACAGGGCCAGTGATGGGAAGAATCCCACAAAAGAGTTAGTCATTGACCCTGTATTGTCTTTATTTGGACAGAGTAGTTAAGAGTATTGCTTCTAGCAAACAGTTCATCAAGCTTTACAAGCAAAATGAAGACGAGGTGATGACAAGCTTTTATTTACATGCCTATAAAAAGTGCTTATTAGAAACAGTTTGCTGAAATTCTTCACAATAGGGACTGAGAAGCACTACAGGAGGTATGGAGGAAAAATCACTGTATCCATAGTTGGCAATTCAGAGTACTGACACAGTGGCAACAGCAGGAATACCTTATTTATGTAATTTTCCTTAACCAAATTGTCTCCCTCAACACTACTCTCTGTTGAGTACGTCACAGTTTTAAAGAAAGTGTTGGAAGAAAGAAAAACATTGCCAGACATTTTGTTCTTTGAAGCAATGCCCCAAAATAGCATCAAAAAGAATAACAAACTGAAACCAAAATCCAAATAAAAACAAACAAACAAACAAAACCCAACACAATAGAACAAAACAAAATAAAACAAGCAAATAAACAAAAAAGTCACCAAAAACCCCAAACAGATATGTTCTGTTGCTTTAATATCTGGGGTTTTTTTTTAATGATCTTTAACTGAAGAGCAGTGGGAAGGTAAAACTTCATATCTACAACCAAGTAGAACTTCACATGAAGAAGAGGCGGCTCAGGGGTGACCTCATTGCTGTCTACAACTAGAATATAATAGAATGGAATAGAATAGAATAACTCAGGTTGGAAGAGACCTCCAAGATCATCCAGTCCAACCTAGCACCCAGCTCTAGCCAGTCAACTAGACCATGGCACTAAGTGCCTCATCCAGGCTTTTCTTGAACACCTCCAGGGATGGTGACTCCACCACCTCCCTGGGCAGCCCATTCCAATGACAAATCACCCTCACTGTGAGGAACTTCCTCCTAATATCCAGCCTGCACCTCCCCTGGCACAACTTGAGACTGTGTCCCCTTGTTCTGTTGTTGGTTGTCTGGGAGAAGAGACCAACCCCCACCTGGCTACAACCTCCCTTCAGGTAGTTGTAGACAGCAATGAGGTCTGCCCTGAGCCTTCTCTTCTCCAGGCTAAACAACCTCAGCTCTCTCAGCCTCTCCTCATAGGGTTTGTGTTCCATGCCCTTCACCGTGAGTAAGACCTGCTGTTCCCTTAATCTTCTGCTCAGCCTGATTGATAGTGGAGTAAAGCTGTGTTTATAGCTTAGCCTTTTCCATTTCCTGACTTCCTAAATCTCTGAATTTGTCTATAATATCCTTTTTTTTGGAAGAATTTCCCAATTGAACTGAATCTGTAAATAAACCTATAGTTTAGAGGTGGAGGTTCCTGGAAAATGAAATAATCCTACTTTTTTAATAATTCCTGACTCAGCCATCACAGGCTCACAGGATGTTAGGGGTTGGAAGGGACCCAAGGAGATCAAGTCCAACCCCCTTGCCAGAGCAGGACAATACTAGCGAACACAGATCACAGAGGAACACATCCAGACAGGCCTTGAAAGGCTGCAGAGAAGAAGACCCCACAACCTCTCTGGGGAGCCTGTTCCAGTGCTCTGTGACCCTTACAGTCAAGAAGTTCCCCCTTGTGTTGAGGCAGAACCTCTTTTGCTGTACTTTACACCCATTGCTCCTTGTCCTATCACAGGGGGCAAGTGAGAGCCATGAGCCATGTTTAATACCCTGCCTCTAGGACACCTACCACAATTCATCACAATGAATTAATTGGTTTTAACACATTCAATGGAAGGGCCATTGCAGGCCTTATGCATTGGAGGTTTATGGGAAAACAGATGGGACTGGACATCATATTTCTCTTTCAAGACGATTTTAAAACATCAACTGCATTTTGAATCGCTCAGAGTTTTGTCAAGGTTAAGTGCAACAGTTACCTTTCAGCAGGTAAAACCCATGAACTTCAGAAGTTCCCAATAAAACTACTCAGCACACAATTTAGAAATTCTTAAGTACAATATAGGGCTGGGTGCTAGGTTGGACTGGGTGATCTTGGAGGTCTCTTCCAACCTGGTTGATTCTATTCTATTCTATTCTATTCTATGTTTGCAAAGCACTTTTGTGCCACTCTATTTCTATTTTTATTTTAGTATTTAGCTTCTCACACAATCTGTGGCAAACAAGGCTTAAATTCACAGAACTTTAGAGAGGAAGTTAAAGGTCACATATACATTTACTAGGGTATTTGCTTGCTGATAGATTGTCTGAGAGAGGTGGAGGAGCTGTTATTGACTTTTTTGAAAGTCACAGCTAAGAAAATGCAAAATTATGAGTCTGACTCTTGAACAGAGCCATGGTAAGAAGAGGATTGTGCTACAAAATACTTGTTGAGAGCATCACTGAGTGGGTGCAAGTATACCAAAATCCTTTACAAATACCTTGGCAGGTTGCCATGCAAGCAGCCACTTTTGATGGCTGCAAGGAATGAAGCTGAGAAACAAGCAAACAAAAGAGTCTGGGTGGGAGCCAGAAGTAGAATAAGGGGTACACAGCAGAAAGCCACTTCATAGCTGAATATGGCAAAGGAAAAGTGATGGTAGAGATGGGAAGGGCACAGAAATGTTTGTCTTTGGTAGGTTACTATGCCTCAAAAGGCTGGCAGATTTGATTTTCAGATGTCAAGGTGACAATGGAACTGTCACATAAAATGAACATACACATTCTTATCTTACCACTAAAAGGGGCTATCCAAAGGCTATTCTGCTAGCTGAGGGTTTGGGGGCTGGGGATTGGTGTTGGTTTTGCTTTTGATTTAGACACAAAACCATTCTGAAGTTTGCATACCTTTCTTCCAACTGGTACATGCTATTCTAGCATTTTCAGGCAGGAGAACATGGTAATGCATGACAAAGTGCAAAATTACATTTTCTCAGGAGTCTCAGGAAAATGTTCAAGAAGTCATGGTCACTGTTTTGAGTGATTTGTCGTTTTGTGGGATAATGCCTGAACAGCATTTCTGTGAGTTACAATGTCTTTAAATGAAGATAAAGTTGCTTAAATTTACGTAAGTACTGTGACTATGAGAACCTAAACTAAGTGCCTCATCCAGTCTTTTCTTGAACACCTCCAGGGATGGCCACTCCACCACCTCCCTGGGCAGCCCATTCCAATGCCAATCACTCTCTCTGCCAACAACTTCCTCCTAACATCCAGCCTATACTTCCCCCAGCACAACTTGAGACTGTGTCCCCTTGTTCTATTGCTCTTTGTCTGGGAGAAGAGATCAACTCCCACCTGGCTACAACCTCTCTTCAGGTAGTTGTAAACAGCAATAAGGTCGCCCCTGAGCCTCCTCTTCTCCAGGCTAAACAATCCCAGCTCCCTCAGCGTCTCCTCATAGGGTTTGTGTTCCAGGCCTCTCACCAGCTTTGTTGCCCTTCTCTGGACATGCTCCAGCACCTCAACATCCCTCTTGAATTGAGGGGCCCAGAACTGGACACAGTACTCAAGGTGTGGCCTAACTAGCATTGAGTACAGGGGCAGAATAACCTCCCTTTTCCTGCTGGCCACACAGTTCGCAATCTAGGCCAGGATGCCATTGGCTCTCTTGGCCACCTGAGCACCTGAGATCCAAACGTGTGTGCACATATTCTCATGTGCCTAAAGTATTCTTAGATTGTGTTCCAGGCCTCTCACCTGCTTCATCATC
This sequence comes from Tricholaema leucomelas, assembly GCA_013400475.1. NCBI lineage: Eukaryota > Metazoa > Chordata > Aves > Piciformes > Lybiidae > Tricholaema lacrymosa > Tricholaema leucomelas. Next base: position 278,565 of record WAAF01016952.1, read on the forward strand.
CTTCTCTGGACACATTCCAGTATCTCTGTTTCACATCTGTGAGCTGTGGCTGTAGGGTTAAATGCAAGTTTTTCGACTATTAAGATTTTTGTTCCTTCAGATCATGAAAGAAATCATGTTGTTCTTCTGTGGAACACGTCTGCATGTTTTGTACTGTATAGAAGTAACACAGGTGAAGTAAGTTCTTCCAATTTATAAAACTCCAAGCAAAAAAGTCCCTTGATGAAGAGCAAGGTAGGAAAGTGACACCTAAAAGCTGTTATTAATCTAATGAAGGCGAACCTGAATGTCAGTGGAAGCCTTTAATTTCTTCTATCTTCTATCTTGCGTAACATAGCTGGATGAGACAGGCATTTGCTTGATCCTATTGCAGTCCTGAGCTGCTGTTCTCATCAGCTCTGATAAATACCATGGAAACCAAAGAAATAAATGGTTACAGTATTACAGATTATTGTTTTGAGTTTGAGTACTTCTTTGTATGACCATAAAAACCTCACATAACAGGAGAATAGATTAATGGCTGAAACAAATGCTAAGTTCAAGCATGATTCTTTCAATAGATTTGGGAACATCATCTACCGCTTTCACTTCTTCACAGCTCTAGTAAGCGGTGCAAAATTAAGTAGATGGAGAGGCTTCCCTCAATACATGACAGGTCCTGTTTTTCCCTGCACATTCAGTTAGAGCTTGAGGCAGAAAGCATCTAATTTGTCTTCTGAAAGGCAACACATAGAACAAGTAGTAGGAGAGGCTCAAAAAGCAGTGATAATTAACTGAGGGCTGAAACAGTAAAAGTACGTGTCTGAATATCCAAGAATGTCTCTTGATTGTGAACTCCAGCTCACACTCTGAGACAAAATGCCTGACGCTTTTCCTTCCAAACTGTTAATCACACAACTGGAATGCAATTAGCCACAAGCTGTGTCCATGAGTGGACTTTTGCGCAATGGACTACTATAGTTCGATCCTAAGGTTTCTGAGAGAAAAGAAGAATCAAACTTTTCCTTAGAAACTAGTTTACTTTATTTATTTTGTTTAAAGAGATCTTTCTTAGGTTTTGTAAAGGTTATAAAACTTCCATTTAAACACATTGTTTAAAATAGAATCAATGTTCTTAACAAGGGAGTTTACATTCCCCAAGTCACAGATTCTGAAAAGTAGAATTAAGGTCAGACTGGAATGGATATTTCTTTCCATAAGCTTACCAGAGCATGGTTTTGGGGTTTTTTGGTTTGGTTTGTTGGTTTGTTGTTGTTTGTTTTTTTTTTTTTCCTCCCTGAAACTCGATCTGAGGCTTCTATACAGTGCCTTGAAGTGTTCCTATTCTTCAGACATTTTTAAAGAACTTCATAGGTTCTTTGGCAAACTTTATAGGTTCTATATGGCAAAACTTCATTTGTCAGAGGCAGCAAGCTCTATTACTTGCTGCACACAAGGTATTTAATTAGTGCCTTAAAAGAATTATGAGCAACTCAATTCGAGGCGAATAGAACACTTCCATTTCTATATATAATAGGACTTAAAATGATGAAGAATATGGATTGATCCCTATAAGTATATCAAGAACTGTTTTTTGGGAGTTTTTTGGGTGTGTTTTAATGCAGTCTTAATAATATGAACATCATGCACATGCACAAAAAAAAAAACTTAGATAACTAATGCCAACCTTGGTGATACTGTGATACTGTGATACTGTAATGGCTAATTCCTAGCCAAAGTCTTAAAGTTATGATGAATATAGAGATTTGAAATCATTCCCTTCTCTAATTTTCTCACCTGAAAGAGCTTGAATCTTATTCAAACTGCCGTGCTGAAGAATCTTGATTATCTATTTCACAGGCACGGTTTACTTTGGAGGTGATCACTCTTACAAAGACCATATGAGATGAAATACTCTTGACTCTATGAAAGTCATCACCAGATTCTTGGAAAAATTCCTCTAACAGACCTAGATCGTTTCAGATTCAGAAAAAAAGCAACTCAGGGTGCCTGAAGTGCTGCTCAGAGACACAAGGAGATACTTTGCGATATTCATCCATCCACACCTACAGACACTCTCTATTTAAACTCCTTACAACACTCCTTTCATTTCACAGAATCACGGAATCAATTAGCTTGGAAAAGACCTTTAAGATCATCAAGTCCAGCTTATCACCCATTATTATCTAGTCAACTAAACCATGGCACTAAGTGCCACATTCAGTTTTTATAAACACTTCCAGGGATGGTAATTCCACCACCTCCCTGAGCAGCCCATTCCAATGGCAAATCATTCTTTCTGTGAAGAACTTCTTCCTAATTGTGCTAGTTTGAGCCTAGCTAGCATGTTTTGGTGAGAAGAACTAGATGATAGGCTGTAAAATGAAAACAATGGTGAGGTCTACTTCCCTCACAGTCTTGCTGAGATGTATACAAAAGAAGAAAGGCAAAANATGAGACTGTGCTTCCTCATTCTGTCACTGGTTTCCTTAAAGAAGAGACTAACCTAAACCTGGCTACAACCTCCTTTCAGGTAGTTGTAGAGAGCGATGAGGTCTCCTCTGAGCCTCCTTGTCTTCAGGCTAAACAACCCCAGCTCCCTCAGCCACTCTTCGTAGGGCTGTGCTCCAGCCTTGTTGCCCTTCTTTGAACAAGTTTGAGTGTCTCAACACCTATCTTAAACTGAGGGGCTCAGAATTTGATTTGATCTGATGACTTGCAGCAAACCCTTGAAACTTTTTCATCCAGTTTGCATTCTTAAAGCTATATTAATTAATATTAAAATTGAACATTTCAATTGTTTTTCTTGGACCAGCATTTTAGTTACTGATGAATACTGGTCTTAGCAACTATCTTGATTACTCCTAGTGTTTGTCAGAGTAATAATGCTAGTCTACTCTTTGTAGCTTTGTTTGCAAAAAGTCAGAGAAATCTTCAGTTTCTGATGTCTTCTCATGCAAGCCACATATCTTTGTTAGAAAAAACATATATACACATGGAAAAATAGCATCACAGACTACCCAAAATTGTAAGACATATTTAGTACAATTTATGTTTTCTGTCAAGGTCAAGTTTTGGAAAAGCTTATCTGAAAATATTCAAGATCCAGCAAAAGACTTAGTGAGGCAGACAGAGAAATGCTGTTGGCAGAATAACAGATTAAACTTGACCTACCAGACATTGCATATCTGACATAGGTAAATTAATCCTTAAACTGTGTTGCTGTTCAGCTGTTCTACTTACTCATCATTAGCAACACTTTAACTTTTCCATGCTTGGCAGTTTCCATATAGAGCTAAGTATTTTTTTTCCTACAGCTATATAAATTTTAAGATAGGCTACTCTCACAGAAAAAGATGGAGGATGTATCTATCTATCTATCTATCTATCTATCAATCAATCAATCAATCTATTTATTTATTTATTTACACGATAGACCTGTCAAATCTGTGACAGTGTTCTGAAGGAGTAAAAGGCAAAAGAGGAACTCTACTTAATCAAAATGGAAAATACAACACGATATTTATTGACACCCTCGTGACTGTAGAATCATAGAATCATAGAATCACAGAATGGTTTAGGTTGGAAGGGACCTCAAGGATCATTCAGCTCCAACCCCCTGCCATAGGCAGGGACACCTCCCACTAGAGCAGCTTGCTCAAGGCCTCATCCAGCCTGACCTTAAACACTTCCAGGGAGGAAGCATCCACAACCTCCCTGGGCAACCTGTGCCAGTGTCTTACCACCCTCACTGTAAAGAACGTCCTCCTAAGGTCCAGTCTAAATCTCCCCTCCTCCAGCTTAAACCCATTCCCCCTCGTCCTGACATTCCCAGACCTTGTCAATAGTCCCTCCCCAGCCTTCCTGTAGGCTCCCTTCAGATACTGGAAAGCCACTCTAAGGTCTCCTGGAAGCCTTCTCTTCTCCAGGCTGAAGAGCCCCAACTCTCTCAGCCTGTCCTCATAGCAGAGCTGCTGCAGCCCTCTGAGCATCTTCGTGGCTCTCCTCTGGACCCGCTCCAGCAGTTCCATGTCCTTCTTGTGCTGGGGGCTCCAGAACTGCACACAGTACTGCAGGTGGGGTATCGTACTGTTTCTTTTGACCATCTTTGAAGAATATAAAAGCACTGACATTAGACTTGTAAAATCCATACATCAACAATGCAAGACAGTAAAAGAGAATATACTTTACCTACAATTCTTCTGTAAAAAGAGACCCTCCAAAAAAGCATAAATTTCAATTTATATTCCACTTTCTTTCTGTTAAAAGAGCTCAAGTAATGTGGGCATGTGCTAGTTTGAAGCTAGCTAGAATGTTTTGGTGAGAAGAACTAGATCACAGGCTGTGAAAATGAAACAACAGTGATGTCTACTTCCCTAGGTACCATCAGCATCCAATGAAAGAATCTACAAGACAATCTACAGTACGTGAGTATGAACCCAACATCACCTGGGAGTCCCTGTTCTCTTCTCATCTGTGAGGAGACAAATTGCTGTTTTCTGAGCTTTTGAATCACCTACATCTGAGATAGCTGGAATGAAGAGTGAATTGAACTTGTAATATTCATTAGTGTAAATATAGTTTTAGATTAGATCAGATAGTTCTCAGCAATCCTATGAGTGAAATAGACAGGGGTGGATTGTGTTAGTTTGAAGCTAGCTAGAATGTTTTGGTAAGGAGAACTAGATTATAGGCTGTGAAAGGAAAACAATGGTGATGTCTACTTCCCTCATAGGCTGGCTGAGATGTATAAGAACAAGAAACAAAAACATAGATAACCACTTCTGATGCTGGTGAGCTCTGAGCTGCATCTCTCTCTCCTAACCACACCCTCTGTTTCTTTGACTAATCCACTCTGCTTCCTAACCCCCTTGGCCAAATCTCCACTCTTCTTTGGGACTGGGGTAAGGTTGAGAGGGGTAGGGGGAAGCTTAAGGGGCAGTTGGGAGCCCCTCCTGGGGACTCACATTTCTGGGAGGGCTGTTGTGTTTCTGTATTACCTTTTACCTTGTATATTCCTGTCTATAACTGTATATACTGTACATATCTGCATGTATATTCTGCTAAGCTGTAAATATAAGCTTCATTCAATTTCCAGAGCTGGCTGAATCTAGTCTGGGTGATTTCTAAAGTGGGGTGGGGAGGGCAGGGAACACCCAAACTATCACAGGGCAGTACTTCAATTAATGCTTCAAATATGGACAAACTTCGTAGTTTCTTCATATTTTTTTTCTTCGTATTTTTTTTCACTAGGACTCAGCTACACTGATTTTTTGAAACTGGACAAAGAAAAGTTAGTGGTGTACCATGCTGTTGAACTGTACATTGGTACCTTGTTAAGTCATTAACAAGAACCTTGAAAACTAGGAAAAAAAAATATTCCAGTGTATGGCTCACTTTTTTATTAGTCTAACATACTGCCATTGCTGTTTGCTATGGAGGTAGCTCAGGATCACATTGCCTTTGTCAAATGAAATACAGGTTTTGCAGCTGATCTGAACAAAGAAACAAAACCATCTAAATAAATAAATAAATACAATTAAAATCTGACCAAAGAAAGACTACAGATCTTTCCCCATGTAGTTTCATTTGATTTGGGATATATTTAGTCTCTTTCAACTACTATAACTCATACTTGGTGATCTTTAAAAGCAGAGTATAAAAGCCTGCCTATTATGGTCAGAGGACAACACCTATCATAGCATTTACAGCCTCATTCACTCTGGAAGAATGTGTCAACATTTCTCACTATTGTATTTGTGTTATCTATTTTGTTCTGCCAATACTGACAAGGACTTTAGACTAAGAAACATATCTGGAACATAATTCTGTGCAAAATTCCATGTATTTAAGGCCTACATACTTAATCTAACTACATATCCATATATTTTTCCTTCCATAAGAAAACAACCTCCTCTCATGTTTCCTTCCAACATCACTTTTAATAGCTGTTGGATTTTATTGTCATTGTTTCTTCCCAAGAGGTCCTATAAATGCATTGGAGTTGGATCTCCCTAGGAGCAGTAATTTAATGATACCTGTAGATATTCTACAGGTTCTGTAGATTGTTGTATAAGTCGTGAAATCTGTAGATTTTCAGTTACTAAACTGAATCTTCTTGTAAGGCATGAATTTATATGTTATAAGGTGCAATAAAATTCTTACTACTTAGATAGATGGCAGCAATAAACTTGCTTTTGACTTTGGTATTTTATCACTTTGCAACCCTATGCTTTTCCAAGGTACTTCTCAGAAAAGAAACAATATAATAATTGCTCATAATATTTCTGTTTTAAATTAAAGAATCATTAACAATGACATTTTACAGGAAAAAGATTTGATAGATCAAAAAGANACTAACATTATAATGCTCATAATATTTCTGTTTTAAATTACAGGAAAAAGATTTGATAGATCAAAAAGAATCAGTCCCAAAAATATGGTTGGCCAGCCATTCACATGCATATCACAGAAATGCATGTAGAACCACTAGACAGAAAGATTGAATCTCAAAGTTTATGAAAGCTGCTTTTGGAGATAAGTGGGGAAGTTGTTAGACTCTGATTTCATGGCTTTTTAATTTCATCAGTACATCTCATTTAATGGATCATGGTTGTACTTCTAGGTAGCTCCCTACAACTCACGCCAGGACCAGTTATGTTAATCACCACCAATTCAAAGGTGTTTAACTGCTGCTGAAGGTATGAAATCACTTAGTTTCCTATTATTAAGATATCAGAAATTCTAGAAAAGTTTTGTCATAGACCTGATGGGTCAAAAATAGACTTATACATGTTCTGGCTTGCCCAGGCATGCTTTTCTCCCGTGGTAAACAAGGCACACACACCTAGCTCGTGCCCGCCTTGTGCAAAGCCTATGCTTTTGCCAAATTTGGGTAAAGCAAGCCTATGGCTTCACCTAATATGGTCAGGCATGGCTGACTGCCATTCTGATTGGCTATTTTGTGTTCAAAGGGCAATTAGTCTTGGCCTACATTGATAAAAGAGATACACAGGCAAACAATGCACTCTGCCATGCTCTGCCATTGTATTCATGCCTGTTGTTGCCTGCTGCCATTGCATATTGCCTTATTGCTTGCCTGGAAACTCCACTGTCGTGAGTTTACCAGGAACAGACTCTAAATCTCACCACGTGACCAGCCTGCACATCACAAGACATTTTGCATCCTGAATTTGCCTGGAGAGCTGAGAGGAATAGGCTCTAAACTCCTGCACGTGATCAGCCTGCATAGCCAGCCAGACATTCTGCTGAGACTGTACATGGCAAGACATCCTGCCTGGCCCTCTGCAAGTTTCCTACCAAGAAGAGAAGTCCTGGAGATACACAGATCGTCCAGAGGAGCCAGGAGACAAGGCCAGAGATTGTCTGCCTCCTTTCCCCAGCGGTCTGGGAACAATCACGTCTCAGCAGCTGACAAGACAGAGTTCCCTGAAAGCATTTGGGTACAGTCTGGGACTGTGGCTAGCCCTGCGAGTCGGGTAATAATAATTTTATGAGTAAATACTTAAAAGCCTCTTTATAACTCTCCATTGCCTCCTGACATAAGCAGAAAAGAGCTCCTTGAGTTCACCTAGTGGGCAAGTGGTAGAATAGAATAGAATAGAATAGAATAGAACAGAACAGAANCTGGGCAGCCCATTCCAAGGGCAAATCACTCTCTCTGGGAAGAACTTCCTCCTAACACTATACTTCCCTCGGCACAACTTGAGGCTGTGTCCCCTTGTCCTGTTGCTGGTTGCCTGGCAGAAGAGACCAACCTCCACCTGGCTACAATCACCCTTCAGGTAGTTGTAGACAGCAATGAGGTCTGCCCTGAGCCTCCTCTTCTCCAGGTATATTGACCACAAGTAATATTTGGCCACAAGAACATTCTCTTCCAGTTCAATTAACGTTTACATATTTTGCTGGTTATTCCTAGATCTAGTTATTATCTGTAAGATGATTCCATGACTGTGTGAATAACCAATTATTGTTACAGTTAGTGGTTGGGGGTGGTGAGAGTTCTGAATATCAAAATTAATAAACAATATTGATTTTGGGGAAAATACCATCTTGCATTAATTAATTTCCCCTTCATAACAAGTTCCTCTTGTTATTCAGTTTATGAAATCAATGTTTGACTCGGGCTCTGAGTTTTACATATACCTTCATACTCGCAGACAGCAAGGACCCATTAATTACAAGCACACAATTTAGCAAGTTTGAATCAAAAATCATTTCTTGCCATCTTACAGAAGCAAGGTCAAAGAGAATCGCTATTTCAGGTGGCCTTCAGGTTTCTTGGAGTCAAAGGTCTGTTTATCTGCATAACCTCATTCTTGTCACCTGTAAAACCTTCAGACCTGAGGAGGTCTAAGATAAAATGAATTGAAAAAGGTCAAGTGAATTGCATATTTAGCATTCCTTTCTTCTCATCATGCTACAGGATCAGAAGGAGTAGCTGACTCAAAGCATTTTCATCTAGATTATCTTGATGCCTTTAAAAATATTCAAACAAATTCAAGAACAAGGGCTTTTTAGACAACTGACCATACATTCCTTCAGTTCTGGTACTCTGTTTCAACACAATTCTGTACAGTTATTAGGGTAACAGAAAAAAAAGTTGGCCTATTATGGCTTTATTACCTTGACAAATATTTTCAGAAGGCAGTCCCTTTCAGTAAAAGCTATGCAAGTATATAGAAGGAGAGGGGTCTTATTGGAACATGGACCATGGAATATGGTGAATAGGAAGAAATCTCAGGGGATATTGTTGTTTTTATTGAGATTTTCCTTTGTTTGAAAGGTGAAGTGTTTCTAACAGTTCTTCTTTCTTAGGAATATATACCTGGGCTGCTGCTATTACTTTGGGACTTCTTTTTTAGATTCACTTTCTTCCTAGATGAAGAAGCTAGGAGCAGGTGTTGATCTGTTGGAA
>WAAF01016958.1:5864-19616 GCA_013400475.1 Tricholaema leucomelas
GGTGCTTCTGTGCTCCACAACCTCCCTGGGCAACCTGTGCCAGTGTCTCACCACCCTCACTGGAAAGAACTTCCTCCTAACATCCAGTCTAAATCTCCCCTCTGCCACTTCAAACCCATTCCCCCTCGTCCTGACATTCCCAGACCTTGTCAATAGTCCCTCCCCAGCCTTCCTGTAGGCTCCCTTCAGATACTGGAATGGGACAATCTCAAGCCATGCTCCAGAGTCTCACTACACTCTTGCCATGCACCTTCAGCCAGCTGGTCCCACGTGTGGAGCTCAGCCCAGGAAGCCAAAGTGACTGTCCCTGTGCTGAGAAGGTCTGAGACACAGAAGCAGACACTTGCTTGTGCCAGCCCTGCAGTGCTGAGCTCCAGAGCTCCTCCAGGCTTTGCCAGGGATCACTCTGTGCCCTTTTGCCTCTGTTCCCCTCAGTCTTTCTTTCCTGAGACTGCTCCAAGCTGAGGACAAGTGGTTTCTCTTGTGCAGATACACCTGGCTGCTTTGCATGGAGAGGCTTTTGGGGTCCTTCACTTGACAGAGATTGTTCCCTCTTGGAGTGCTCTCAGGGAGCTCAGCTTCATCAGGAGAGAACAACAGAGAACAAACCAGAGTCTGGTTTGTGAGGTAGGAGAAGTGAAAAGCTCTTCAGGGAGCTCAGCTTCACCAGGAGAGAACAACAGAGAACAAACCAGAGTCTGGTTTGTGAGGTAGGGGAAGTGAAAAGCTCTTCACTATATGGAGCAGAGGTAGAGTATAGAAGAGGAAAACAAAGTAATGAGAATGCTTCAGAGCAGAGGAAGGAGATTTAGAACTAGAGGAGTCAAAGCATAGAGGAGATAGCAAAATCAAGGAAGCTACAATGCCTCTGGACACAAAGATGTCTAATTTAATGCTACAAAGCCTGGCTGGGACACTTAGTGCCATGGTCTGGTTGATAGGACAGAGCTGGGTGCTAGGTTGGACTAGATGAGCTTGGAGGTCTCTTCCAACCTGGCTGATTCTATGACTCCATGAAATGTAGTGGCCATCATGGCTCAAAAAAGGGATGGCAGAGGTGGGAAGGATTCAGAGAACAAGAAAGGACTTAGGAAATGGCCAGAAAAGGTAAAGTGGAAAGAATGGGATTGTTCTTGGCAGTGAGGGTGGGGAGACACTGGCACAGGTTGAAGGTGACAAGACACTGGCACAGGTTGCCCAGGGAGGTTGTGGAGCACAGAATCACCCAATGTGATCAAAGATCACATTGGGTGATTCTGTGCTCCACAACCTCCCTGGAGAACCTGTGCCAGTGTCTTGTCACCTTCAACCTGTGCCAGTGTCTCCCCACCCTCACTGCCAAGAACAATCCCATTCTTTCCACTTTACCTTTTCTGGCCATTTCCTAAGTCCTTTCTTGTTCTCTGAATCCTTCCCACCTCTGCCATCCCTTTTTTGAGCCACGATGGCCACTACATTTCATGGAGTCATAGAATCAGCCAGGTTGGAAGAGACCTCCAAGCTCATCTAGTCCAACCTAGCACCCAGCTCTGTCCTATCAACCAGACCATGGCACTAAGTGTCCCAGCCAGGCTTTGTAGCATTAAATTAGACATCTTTGTGTCCAGAGGCATTGTAGCTTCCTTGATTTTGCTATCTCCTCTATGCTTTGACTCCTCTAGTTCTAAATCTCCTTCCTCTGCTCTGAAGCATTCTCATNAGCCTTGCTGCCCTTCTCCAAACACCTTCCAGCACCTCAGCATCTCTCTGCAATGGAGGAGCCCAGAACTGGACACAGCACTCAAGCTGTGGCCTGAGCAGTGCTGAGCACAGGGGCAGAAGAACCTCCCTTGTCCTGCTGCCCACACTGCTCCTGAGCCAGCCCAGGATGCCATTGGCTCTGCTGCCCACCTGGGCACTGCTGCCTCCTCTTCAGCTCCTCTCTCCCAGCACCCCCAGCTCCCTCTCTGCCTGGCTGCTCTCAGCCACTCTGGCCCCAGCCTGTGGTGCTGCTTGGGGTTGTTGTGGCCAATGTGTAGAACCCTGCACTTGGCCTTGTTCAGTCTCCTCCCATTGGCCTCTGCCCACCCATCCAGCCTGGCCAGGTCCCTCTGCAGGGCTCTCCTACCCTCCAACAATCAACACTCACCAAGGCAGGAGAAACCTCAAGATCTGAAGGCAGCTTTGACATTTACCTAAGCAGAGTTTACTCAGAGGTATCAATTAGAAGAGTATGGTGGAAGGGGAGTTTCATCTTTGTTCTTCAGGCCTGAAACTAATTGTTAATCATTAAAGATAGGGAAGATATCATTGTGTGGGCGAGTTCCTCCCTACCTGCTTCCATTAACTTCTCCCACTTTGCTCTGGAGCAGCTATTTTGGTTTTAAATCAGACTATCAATCTAAGTAAGCTGGGTCTGATGCAGCCTGGTGAATCTTATCTCCCTTCCTCCTTGGTTATATTAATTTCTGAGTCACTTCCAAAGTTATCACTGAATCCCAGACTGCCAGGTTGGGAGGGACCCCCCAAAAAAACAAGGATCATCTGCTCCAACCTTTCTAGCTCACAGTAGAGTTGGAATGAGCTGGCCCAGACCCTGCCAAGATGAGTCTTAAACAGTAGAGGAGACCTCACTGCTTCCCTTGGCAGATGATTCATGGGGAACCATTTTCTTCTGGAGTCCAGTTGGAATCTCTGGTTCTATGGTTTAGAGCCATCCCAGCTCCATCTCCAGATGGTATTTAGTCACAAACCATAGTGTTGAGGAGGAGTAGGGGAATGTTAGGACTGTCTTGACTTAATGTCTTGACTTAAGTCAATGTCTTGACCTAAAAAGAGTGATCACAGATTAGAACAGGCTGCCCAGGCAGGTGGTGGAGACCTCATCCCTGGAGGTGTTCAAGAAGGATGTGGCCATGGCACTCTGGGATGTGGGTTAGTGGCCATGGTGGGGTTGGGCTGATGGTTGGACTGGCTGGGTCTCAGGAGGCTTTGCCATCCCAAACAGTTCTATGATGCTAAGTTACAGTTCAGAAGTGGAAGCTGCAGGACCTCTCACAGCATTTTTGTGCTGGGCAACACCCAAGTGCCTGCTGAGCAGGCTCCTGAGGCAGCAGTGTTGGCTCACTTCATCTTTAGGAGGCTTTTCCAGCCAAGACAGTTCTCTGATCCTCTGCTTCTATGCTTTGGAGCCAGCCCAGCTGCAGCCCAGCAGCAGTGTGTCTCAGGAGCTGTACTTCAGGTCCCCACATCCTTCCTTTCCTTGCAAGTCAACGTTCTTGACTAGTTGGTGTCCAGCAGCAGCTGACCTAGGGCAGAGGCTGTCCTGCTGTGCTCCTGGCCTGCACTGGGCTGTGGAATTGGCTACACTCTGCAGTGCACAAAGTGCATGGATGCTTCCTCCCTCCCATGGGCTGCCATGGTGGCACTCAAGAAGTGGAAGATTTCTTCTCAAGAAAGAGCTTCTCAGAAGTCCAGAGGGCCAGGCTGGAAGGGACTCCAAGGATCATCAGCTCCAAGCTCTCCAGGTGCCAGCAGAGTTGCCATGAGCTGCCCCAGCACCCTGCCAAGCTGAGCCTTCCAACTGCCCAGCACAGGGCACTCCACTGCTGCCCTTGGGAGAGGATTCCAGTGCCTGACTGTGCTCATGGGGAAAGAGTGCAAGGGGAATGTCCCCAGCAGTAACTCATCCCCATCACTTTCCTTGTCTTTTCCATGGGCCTCCTTGTCAAAAGGCAGCCTCCATCCTCCTGGGAGCTTCTTTATGCCTGGACAGCTCCCTTGGACAGAGCCATTAAGCAATCTCTGTGCAAGGCAGCCCTTCAGCTTTGCCTAGTCACCTTGTGCACATCCACTGAGGAACCTTTGGGTCAAGCACTGCCACCCAGTTTGTTTGTGAGAAAAGACAAGCCTTAAATGGGATGTCATAGCATCATAGAATCATAGAATGCTTTAGGTTGGAAGGGACCTCAAGGATCATCCAGCTCCAGCCCTCTGCCATAGGCAGGGACACCTCCCACTAGAGCAGGTTGGAGCCTTTCTCCTCTGCTTGCCTTTTCTTGGCTTTTTTTCTTTCTCCCCAAGGCAGTTATCATTCTGCAGAGGCCTGCAAGTCATTTAAAAGAGAGCTGGCTTGAAAAGCCTGGACAGATGTCAGCATGGCAGAGGAGAGAGGTGAGTGATCAGCTCTGCAGAGCTTCCATGAGCACTGTTTATTTGCTGCGCACAGCCCAGCTCCTTCTGTACTCCATCACCATGGCAGCTTATTGACACCCAGGCATCTTCACAGACACCCTCACAGCATCTTCCCATGACTGCAAATGAGGGAGATGGAGATGCCAGAAGATAATCCTGAGCAGGGGACAGTGCACAAAGGAGGCAATGGGAAGTGCAAGGCTCAGGCAGAATGAGCTCAGCACCTGCAGCAGATCCCCACAAGCACAACTGCTGGCAGAAGGCAAGTCCTGAGCATTCTGTGAGTGCCCTAAAATGCAAAGAGCTTCTGATGCATGGCCTAACTTCTCCAGAGGAGATCAGAGCAAGGGCTAGTCATGAAGTGACATCTGTCCCATCACATCACCCGTGGACAGCAAAAGAGAGATTGTGGCTGGGGAAGGATTCAAGCAAAGAGTTTCTTGACCTTTCCTCTGCACAGCTGCTGTAAAGAGATGGAGGAAAAAACTGCTGAGCAGAGCCATCAAAAAAGAATCAAGGCTTTTGTCTGCCTGCATGTCTGCTTCTTTGGAACAGGCAGAGACAGCCCCAGAAGTTTCCAGCCCTACAAGCACAAGAACTAGAGTTTAGGAAAATCATTTTCTCTCAAGACACAGGAGAAGCTATTTCAGAGCTGGAGAGGAAGAAGCCAACCCAATGCAGCTGCCCAAGTTTAGAAGCTAAAGCTCCCCATTTTCTACCACACCCCAGCTTGATTTTCTCAGTTTCCAGCAGAGCCCAGAATTATGAGCACTAAAGGATCACAGGTCACAGGATGCCAGGGACCCAAAGAGATCATTGAGAGAAGTGCAGCAGTGGTTTAACAGCAGTGGCCAGGAATGGAGACAGCTGGATCAGTGGATCACAGGATCTTAGGGGTTCAAAGAGACCCAATGAGATCATCCAGTCCAATCCCCTGCCAGGACCACACAATCTAGCTCAGGTCACATAGGAACACATCCAGACAGGCCTGGAAAGGCTCCAGAGAAGGAGACTTCTCAATCTCTCTGGGCATCCTGTACCAGGGCTCTGGGACCCTTCCAGCCAACAAGTTCCCCCTTGTGTTGAGCTGGAACCTCCTGTGCTGCAGCTTCCATCCATTGCTGCTTGTCCTATGTCAGGCAGCAGCGAGCAGAGACTTCCCTCCACCCCCAATCCCCAGCCCTCAGATTGTAATAGACATTGATTAAATCCCCTCTCAGTCTTCTCTTCTCCAGACTAAGCAGCCCCAGGTCCCTCAGCCTCTCCTCATCAGGCAGCCCTCCAGTCCCCTCATCATCCTCATAGCCCTCCGGTGGACTCTCTTCAGCAGATCCCTGTCCCTCCTCAATTGGGGAGCCAAGAACTGAAGGCAGTACTCAAGATGAGGTCTCAGCAGGGCAGAGCAGAGGGGGAGGAGAAGCTCCTGAATTGAAGAGAGATGTTGAGGTGCTGGAAGGTGTTTGGAGAAGGGCAGCAAGGCTGGGGAGGGGCCTGGAGCACAGCCCTGTGAGGAGAGGCTGAGGGAGCTGGGGGTGTGCAGCCTGCAGCAGAGGAGGCTCAGGGCAGAGCTCATTGCTGTCTGCAGCTCCCTGCAGGGAGGCTGTAGCCAGGTGGGGTTGGGCTCTGCTGCCAGGCAGCCAGCAACAGAAGAAGGGGACACAGCCTCAAGCTGTGCCAGGGCAGGTCTAGGCTGGATGTGAGGAGGAAGTTCCTGGCAGAGAGAGTGATTGGCATTGGAATGGGCTGCCCAGGGAGGTGGTGGAGTGGCTGTGCCTGGAGGTGTTGAAGCCAAGCCTGGCTGGGGCACTTAGTGCCATGGTCTGGTTGGTTGGGCAGGGCTGGGTGCTAGGTTGGGCTGGCTGAGCTTGGAGCTCTCTTCCAACCTGCTTGATTCTAGGATTCTATGACCAGTACACACCAGGCTGTTGTTTAAGCCAGTACAAATTAGAGCTTTGATGCCACATGACAGATCTGCTTCAGTTTCCCATTTGAGTGGCACCACTCATTATCCTCCCTGGCCTTTCATTTAGTCCTTAAAGCCTCTCCAGCTCTCTGTCCTCTTGAAGGTTAGCACTACAGTGGTCTCTTTTGTCTGATTGTCCTCAGGTACCACCATGCAACAGCTCTCTGGGTTCCAGTCCACAGAGAGACAATATTTTCATCCACCCTTTACTACCTCAAACACTTCTCTTCTTCTCCAAGTTCCCCCCATCCCCTCTGAAACTCTGATGGACAGTCAAAGTGCAGCTACCCATCTCAACAAGCTACTCTTGTATCCTAAGTCTCATGTCCTACAGAGCTGTACCAGCACTGGGACTTGGGCAGAAGAGTGTTCCAAATTCATCCTGAGCAGAAGGAATCCCAGGGCACAGAGAATCATATTCAGTCATGGTTGGAAGGGACCACAAGGATCTTGCCCTAAGAAGTTCCTACAGCTTTCCAGGACAGGATTTCCTCTCCTCTAAACTTCTTCCCTATATAGCATCATAGAATCAAGCAGGTTGGAAGAGAGCTCCAAGCTCAGCCAGCCCAACCTAGCACCCAGCCCTGCCCAAGCAACCAAAGAATCATGGAATCATAGAATCAGTCAGGGTTGGAAGGCACCACAAGGATCAGCCAGTTCCAGCCCCCCTGCCATGCCCAGGGACACCCTACCCTAGAGCAGGCTGCCCACAGCCTCAGCCAGCCTGGGCCTTCAACACCTCCAGAGATGAGGCTTCCACCACCTCCCTGGGCAACCCATTCCAGGCTCTCACCACTCTCATGGTGAAGAACTTCTTCCTTACATCCAGTCTGAATCTCCTCCTCCAGCTTTGCTCCATTTCCCCCAGTCCTATCACTCCCTGACAGCCTAAACAGTCCCTCCCCATCTTTCTTGTAGCCCCCTTCAGATCTTGGAAGGCCACAAGAAGATCTCCTTGGAGCCTTCTGCTCTCCAGACTAAACAGTCCCAACTCTTTCAGTCTGTGATCACAGCAGAGCTGCTCCAGCCCTCTGAGCATCCTTGTGGCCCTTCTCTGGACACCTTCCAGCACATCCATAGCTCTCTTGTACCAGGGGCTCCAGACCTGGATGCTCATACAGGTGCTTGTGTTTCAAGGCAGTTGCTTGTGCTGATGTTTCAATCCCCTAAATTGAGTTTTACAGCTTTATTAGTGCAGTTAATGAGCTACTTTTGGTGCTCTCCTTCTAAACCCAAGGAAAGAAGAAAAGGCTCAAATCTCAACCACAGTTTTCTGATTCCCCACTAAAAGCAGAGCAGTGGCAAGGATGTAAAACTCCAAGCTGTGCTGAGGATCAGCTTTCCAGCTTACTCTGCTGTTTCTTCCTCTGTAAAATGACTCAGCTGTGAAGTTTGACACCCTGAGTTCCCTTTTGGTTGGCAAACAGAAGCACTCAATCCCACTGACACCTCCTGTCTCACTATTATTTCTAGAGCACTTGACATGGCAATTGGGGGAACACAAATGTCCTGGAGACTCAGAGGCTGGCAGGAGATGCAGAATCATAGAATCACAGAATCAGTCAGGATGGGAAGGGGCCACAAGGAGCAGCCAGTTCCAACCCCCCTGCCATGCCCAGGGACACCCTACCCTAGAGCAGGCTGCACACAGCCTCAGCCAGCCTGGCCTGAAACACCTCCAGCCATGGGGCCTCAACCACCTCCCTGGGCAACCCATTCCAGCCTTTCACCACTCTCCTGCTCAACAACTTCCTCCTCACCTCCAGCCTGACTCTCCCCACCTCCAGCTTTGCTCCGTTCCCCCCACTCCTGGCACTCCCTCACAGCCTCAAAAGTCCCTCCCCAGCTTTTTGTAGTCCCCTTCAGATCCTGGCAGGCCACAAGAAGGTCACCTGGGAGCCTCCTCTGCTCCAGCCTGCACAGCCCCAACTCTTTCAGTCTGTGCTCACAGCAGAGCTGCTGCAGCCCTCTCAGCATCCTCCTGGCCCTGCTCTGGACACTCTCCAGCATCTCCACAGCCCTCTTGTCCCAGGGGCTCCAGAACTGGATGCAGATGTGAAGGGAGAAAACCTTCCTGAACTTTTCCAAAGCAAAGGCTGCTTCTTGAACACCACAAACCTTTACACAATCCCTTGTCCTGCATGCTTTAAGTTTCCAGGGTCAGTGGCATGTTGAACATAAGGTAAGCTGCCATGTCCACCCAGGCCATTCTGCAGTCTTACCCCAACAGAAAGTATTTAATGCAACCTTCAATCAGCCTCTCTGAACAAAACTCAGTGATCAGAGAATCATAGAATCAAGCAGGTTGGAAGAGACCTCCAAGCTCACCCAGTCCAACCTAGCACCCAGCCCTGGCCAACCATTCTTGCTTTCATCACTGCTCTCTTTGTTCCTTGCTGGATGGCACAGACAGCAGACAGAAGGGTGCACTTTCATGCTCATGTAGAATGGGCTGGGCTGGAAGGGACCTCCAAAGCTCATTCAGTCTAACCCCTCTGCAGTCAGCAGGGACACTCTCCACTAGATCAGGTTGCCCACAGCCCTGTCCAGCCTCATCTTGAGTATCTTCAGGGGTGGGGCCTCAAGCACCTCCCTGGGCAACCTGTTGTAGTGTTCCAGCAGCCTCATGCTTGCATTTCTGGAGTGAGTTAGGTGAGAGTGAAAGCTGTTCATTGACAACACAGCTGGCAAGCATCACCCAGGGATGGCATCTGGTGCAGCCATGCTGGATGACCTTTGGAGTCCTTTTCAACCCAGACCATTCTGTGATGCTATGGGTCTATGAATCTCTGGTTCTATGAGTCTAAGTGTGTCTGAGTCTAAGAGTCTATGAGTCTGATCCTGTGATTCCAGGATTCTACCATTCCATGAGTCTATGACTCAACGGATCTGTGGTTCTGTGATTCCATGAGGGTATGATTCCATGAGTCTATGACACTGCTGATCTGTGATGCTGTGATTCCATGAGTCTATGACTCTATGGATCTGTGATTCTGTGATTCCATGAGTCTATGACACTACAGATCTATGATGCTGTGCTTCCATGAGTCTATGACTCAATGGATCTGTGATTCTGTGATTCCATGAGTCTATGACACTACAGATCTATGATGCTGTGCTTCCATGAGTCTATGACTCAATGGATCTGTGGTTCTGTGATTCCATGAGTCTATGACACTGCTGATCTGTGATGCTGTGATTCCATGAGTCTATGACTCATATGACTGTGATGCTGTGATTCCATGAGTCTGTGACTCTATGGATCTGTGGTTCTGTAATTCCACAGTCCTATGATTCTGTGACTCCATGAGTCTATGACTCCATGGATCTATGATTCTGTGATTCCATAATTCTGTGAATCTGATTCTATGATTCCATGAGTCTATGACTCTTTGGGTCTGTGGTTCTGTGATTCCACAATCCTATGATTCTGTGATTCCATGATTCTATCATTCCATGAGTCTATGACTCTATGGATCTATGATTCTGTGATTCTATGATTCTATTATTCCATGATCCTATGACTCAATGGACCTGTGATTCTGTGATTCCATGAGTCTGTGATTCCATGATTCTATCATTCCATGAGCCTATGACTCAATGGATCTGTGATTCTGTGATTCCATGAGTCTATGACACCATAGATCTATGATGCTGTGATTCCATGAGTCTATGACTCAATGGATCTGTGGTTCTGTGATTCCATGAGTCTATGACACTATAGATCTATGATGCTGTGATTCCATGAGTCTATGACTCAATGGACCTGTGATTCTGTGATTCCATGATTCTATCATTCCATGAGTCTATGACTCTATGGATCTGTGGTTCTGTGATTCCATAAGTCTATGATTCTGTGATTCCATGATTCTATGAATCTATGGATCTATGATTTTGTGATTCCATGATTCTATGATTCAGTGATATGATTGCATGAGTCTGTGACTCTATGAATCTGATTCTGTGCCCAGGGAGGTGGTGGAGTCACCATCCCTGGAAGCACTGAAGAAAAGCCTGGCTGGGGCACTTAGTGCCATGGTCTGGTTGCTTGGGCAGGGCTGGGTGCTAGGTTGGGCTGGCTGAGCTTGGAGCTCTCTTCCAACCTGCTTGATTCTATGATTCTATGATTCAGTGACTCCATGACTCCACTGTTGCATGATCCTATGATTCCATGCTTCCATTATATGATTCCATGAGTCTATGAGCCTATGAATCTGATTGTGATTCCATGATTCTATGATTTCATGATCCTATGATTCCACAATTCTGTGATTCCATGATCCTATGATTCCATGTTTCCATGATATGGTTCCATGAGTCTATGAGCCTTTGAATCTGATTATGTGATTCCATGATCCTATGATTCCATGCTTCCATGATCTGATTCCATGAGTCTGTGATCCTATGAATCTGACTCTGTGATTCCATGATCCTATGGTTCCACTATGGCATCATTCCATGATTCTATGATTCTATGATTCTATGATTCCATGTTTCCATGATATGATTCCATGAGTCTGTGATCCTTTGAATCTGACTCTGTGATTCCATGATCCTATGGTTCCACTATGGCATGATTCCATGATTCTGTGATTCCATGATCCTATGATTCCATGATTCCACGAGTCCATGATTCCACACCTCCATCCTTGCTGCAGCACAGAAGGACAGACTGGATGCTAATCTGTTTGCTTCAGGAGCTGACAAAGCCCCAGAGAGAGAGCATGGCTCAGGGCAAGGTCAAGTCCACAGGAGCCCCTGCACTGCCCAGCAGCTCAGCCTGGCAGCCTCCCGCTCCCCTCCCGTGCCAGCGTGTCCCAGATAGTGCTAATGCCACAAACAGCCTGGCACCCACTCAGCCAGGCACTGACACAGATACCCCAGCAGCAGAACGAACAGGATCAGCAGAAACAGGCCCCTGCAGGAGGAGCAGAGCTGGGAAGCAGAGGCAGCCACAGGGTAGCAAAGCTACCGAGAGCCAAAGATAGCAGCTGGTGAGCTCAGAGGGGCACCTCGGCGCTGTGCGTGGGCACAGGAGCTTGCAGGCAGCTCTAGCTGGAGCTGAGCAGCAAAGTGCTCAGAAAATCCCTGTCCTCTCTGTCCCACCTGTTCCCTGCCATGCATGGAAGGCAGTACAGGAGCTGCTGAATAACCTCCATGCCTGGAGGGTTGCTGCTGTGGGCATTTGGAATGGAGCAGCAGGGGAGACAAAAGCAAACTCCTGCAGGTTAGGAAGGGACCCTCTGAGCGCTGCAGAAGCAAAATCTGTCCTGGTTTTGGCATGGAGGTTCAAGCTTCTGAGTCCATCCATAGGGCAGCAGCACAGACCAGAGTATCATAGAATGGAAGGGGGTGCAAGGGACCTCCTGAGATCACTGAGTCCAACCTCCCTGCCCAAGCAGCATCACCTAGGGCAGGTCTCCGGAGAAGGAGACTCCACAACCTCTCTGGGCAGCCTGCTCCAGTGTGATATCGTGGAATGGTAAGAGGTTGGAAGGGACCTCTGTAGATCATTGAGTTCATTCTCCTGCCAAAGCAGAGTCACCTAGGGCAGGGCACACAAGAACATGTCCATGTGGGTCTTGAAAGTCTCCTTCCACAATCTCTCTGAGTAGCCTGCTCCAGGGCTCCAGCAGCTTCACAGTAAATACTTCCTTGTGTTGAGGTGGAACTTCCTGGGTTCCACTTTGTCTGTTGCCCCTCAGCCTATCGCTAGGTACCACCAAAAAGAGCCTGGTGGCTTCTTATCAACTACACTTCAGGTATTGGTAACCACTGATCAGGCTCTTCTCAGCCTTCTCCAGCCTGAACAGCCCCAGGGCTCTCAGCCTTTCCTCAGCAGCAGATGTTCCAGTCCCTTCACCCTTGTAGCCTCCAATGGACACTTTCCACTCTACCCCTGTCCCTCTTGAGCTGGGGAGTCCAGAACTGGACAAAATACTCCAGACATAACCAGCCCTGAATCCACAGCAGTTCTACAGACCTCACAGCCCTTTCTATGCAGAGACCACCTCGTGCCAACAGCCCTCTCAGTCCTCTCTATGCAGAGACCACCTCATGCCAACAGCCCTCTCTATGCAGAGACCACCTCATGCCAACACCCTCTCAGTCCTCTCTATGCAGAGACCACCTCATGCCAACACCCTCACACACAGACATCACAGCCCTCTCTATGCAGAGACCACCTCATGCCAATACCCTCACAGCCCTCTCTATGCACAGACCACCTCATGCCAACACCCTTACACACAGACATCACAGCCCTCTCTGTGCAGAGACCACCCCATGCCAATACCCTTACACACAGACATCACAGCCCTCTCTATGCACAGACCACCTCATGCCAGCACCCTTACACACAGACATCACAGCCCTCTCTGTGCAGAGACCACCTCATGCCAACACCTTTACACACAGACATCACAGCCCTCTCTATGCAGAGACCACCTCATGCCAACACCCTTACACACAGACATCACAGCCCTCTCTATGCAGAGACCACCCCATGCCAGTGACCTCACAGCCCCCTCTATGAAGGAACCACCTCATGCCAACGCCCTCACAGCCCTCTCTATGCAGAGATCACCCTGTGCCAACACCCTCACACTCATCAGCCAACCATGGTAGCGATGAAGCCACTTTGATACGAGCCAGCCTTGTGCTGTCCCTTCATGCCTCAATCCCTGCACCTCCAAAAGAGACCTGCAAATCCTTTCCAGCACCCCCAGATGCATTTCATTGCTTGCAGACAGCCTCCTGTGTGCCAGCAGCTGAGTGCTGAAGGAGCAGCTCCTCTTGGGCTCAAAGATGACATTGGGTGATTCAGTGCTCCACAACCTCCCTGGGCAACCTGTGCCAGTGTCTCATCACCCTCAACCTGTGCCAGTGTCTCATCACCCCCAACCTGTGCCAGTGTCTTACCACCCTCAACCTGTGCCAGTCTCTCACCACCCTCATGGCAAAGAGCTTCTTCCTAACATCCACTTTCACTCTCCCCTCTGCCACTTCAAACCCATTCCTTCTCCTCCTGGCCTTACCAGACCTTGTCAATAGTCCTTCCACAGCCTTCCTGTAGTCCCCTTCAGATCCTGCAAGGCCACTCCAAGGTCTCCTCGAAGCCTTCTCTTCTGCAGGCTGCACAGCCCCAACTCTCTCAGCCTGTCCTCACAGCAGAGCTGCTGCAGCCCTCTCAGCATCCTGATGGCCTCCTCTGCACTGGCTCCAACACTTTCATGCCCTTCTTGTGCTGGGGGCTGCAGAACTGCACCCAGGAGTGCAGGTGGGGTCTGAGGAGAGCAGAGCCAAGAGGCAGAATCCCCTCTCTTGCCCTGCTGCCCACACTGCTCTTGCTGCAGCCCAGTTTTAATCTCCCCTCCTCAAGCTTTCATTCCCTCTTGTCCTATCACCACAATCTCTAGCAAAAAGTCCTTTGCTCAGGTCCTGCCAGATGCTCTGTCTCCATGAGCTGGCCCAAGCCCATGCTCCCAGAACATATCAGGTAACTCCAGAGCCAGAGGCACTGCTAAGATGTGATGCAGCTGCCAGGAGTGGAGCTCAGGCAGCACTCTGTTCACAAATAGCCGCACTCATAGAACCACAGAATCAAGCAGGTTGGA